>JAQIXA010000621.1:0-38392 GCA_034699045.1 Nanhermannia cf. coronata Gr-Ori-00579
TTATTTTTTTAGCCTCGTAAATATCCAGTTGAACAAATTATTCCAACAAAAGCCTCATCAACTGAAAATCAATCAATATCAAACAAATCAGAGGTACCCTACATATATATTACTTTTTACTTTTACTTTACTCTACTTTTTCTTTTGGATCATTTTGCTTTGAAATTACTAATTAAATAATTATTCTTATTCAATTTTATAGAGTGGTCAATTCAACAAGAATAGAAAAAGGAAAATGTCGCAGCGTGAGATAAATAGGGAAAAATTGTCAAAAGCCAGAAATTTCAAAATTTCTAGACTTGATAGTGACCAGGAAGAGAAAGATGTCGAAGTTGGTAAAGATAAGGACTATATTCCTTCGATAAAAGTTCTTAAAATGAAATCAACTATTAGAAGAACAAGGCAACTATTAAAAAATAGATCCAAGAAAAATTCAGTTCAAGCTCAAGCCATTCGAACATCTCAAAACTATAGACCAAAAATGAATGTTTTGTCTACAAAGAAAACGAATAGAAATAAAACTTCCGTTAAAAGAAAATCAGAAAGAATATTTCTCAAAACACAAATTACTACTCCTGTTTCACCGTCAAAATCAAAAAATCAAATTATTATTGAAAATTCCCAAAGTCAAATTCTTAAAAGTCCACCAAAAGTAAAGACTTGTCCAGAAAAAACAAAGGCTGAATTAAAAGAATTTTCAAGTATGGCAAATGAGGTTGCTTCACAAAATATCCAAGGAATTGTGTATTCAGCAAGTCCTAGTAATCTCGACAAAGTAATTGAGCAAGTTTCTAAACATGGAAAATGTATGATTGTTTTTGAAAGCAATAGAGAAAATAATCAAATAGACAATTCTCAAATGACGAGTGATCCTCATTTAAATGATTCTCATATTCAAGATATTCTTAGCATTAGTAGTTTAAGAAATGAAATTGGGCTTTCAAATGAGAATGAATCAAGTTTTATTAATACAAGCACAGAAAATCAAAAGAAAACCAATGATGTCGAGTTTTCGATAATTGAGGAAATAAATCTTTCCAATAATATTGAACTGAATTCCAAGGATTTTGAGTCTTCAAAAGATGAGAGTACTGCAGAAAGTGAGAAATCCAAAGAAATCAATAGTAAAAATCCAGAAGATAATAATTCGGTGAAGGATCTTGTCCAAAATGAAGAAACTCACAACCACACTGCTCTTAAAGATTCAGGAATTAGAACCGATGGTAATCAAAAAACTAACAACAATACTATTAATAATGTAACTCCTTCAGGATCACAATCAACAACAATAAGCTACTTCATTAGGTGCCCATATATAAATTGTCCCCTTACCTTTATTGACAAACCTGGATGTGTTCATCATTTAAAAGATCACAATGAAATTGAAGAGACTGGTGATCAACAATCAACAAGTTATCTATATAAATGTCCTCATCCATATTGCTCAGTTTTGTTAACTAGTAAATCTGCTTTAATTCATCATTTGAAAGATCACATGGCTGGAATAAAAAAATTTTCTTAAACAATATTAGGTAATATTATGTTTAAACTTTCAATTTCTATAAATTCTTAACATCTTTAAGTTAGTTTACCATTAATGTCAATCATTTATATTTGGTATTTGATTTCATTATATTTCATTTCATTATACCTATTTAATTTATATAGGATATCTCATAGTAAGTACCTAGTTATAATTTAATGTACAGTACATTAGTTTGAAAGACCAATTAATAAAATATCAAATCAAAAAATCTAAAGTCATTGGAATTGGAACTTGAATTGGAACTTAATATTATTCTAATTTTAAAATGGATTTTGGTTAAGTTTGTTGTTATATATTTATTAAAACAGCATAACTAGAACTAGAGCTACACAGGTATTAATTATAGACCTAGGTAGATAATATTAGTTTTATTAACTTATTAGGTTAATTAGGTAATAATAAATATTTCAATCCTTTGCTATAACATAATTTCTTTTTAATTCTGGAAAAACTTTTGAAACTTTATTGAGTAGGTAGTCACCATAAGTTCCATCAAAATCGTGAACTGATTCTCGATCCCAACGTTCATTCTTATCATTCGAGTTTTTTTCTTTTAGATCTTTTAATATCCCTCCTTCAATTGGCTTTACTACCACGTTGAAATTTGGATCAAAGAAAAATGGAAATGATATCCTCGAGGGTAAATGTGGCAAATTTTTGTCAAATTTTGGAGATTTGACTCGATGTGGGGTTGACTTGAAAATTCCTCCAGTGATTCGATCCAGCATATCTCCAATATTACAGACAAATGAATTTTCAATTGGTGGGGCTTCAATCCATTGATTTTTACTTTTAACCTGCATATTATACAGAAATATAAATAAAGTATTTTATAGGTATGCATAAAAATTAAATTTTCAGCGTTTTTCGAATTTTAGATACTTCTGTAGGTATTAGAAAATATTATAAATGCATGCAAATGACTACTTCCAAAATTTTGAACTTTTCTAGTCAATCTAGAGTCCTTATATGTTAAATGGCCTAGAATTTAAAAGTTCAAGATCATTCGTTCGTAATTATTATAATTTTAAAGTTTTTTTAACGAAATGTTTAAAAAGTTTTTAAGTTTATTTTTAAAGTTTTCTAACCTGAAGTCCTCCAAGTTGATCTTGTTTCAAAATGGTCAAAACTCCGTAATCTGTATGTTCACCCACACCCCAAGATTCTGAAGCAATTTCTGAATCATTTTCAATAATTGGATAGTTAAAAATTCTAAAGAGGATTGTAGGGTCGGTTGTATATTTCATTTCCTCAAAGTAATTTTCTTTCAAATCCAAACTGAGGGCAATTAATTTCATTAGTTTTTGTCCCAAGCTCGTCAATTGGTCAATATATTCAAGAAAAATTTCTCTCAACTTTGGTATTTCTTCGGGAAATAAATTTTGTCCATGAAGTGGTGTTCCAAGTTGAACTTCAGGATGTTCTGCTGGAAGTTCTGATCCGAAATAAAGCCCTTCCTTTATGTCAGGTTCACCAGATGTTAATTCGCCACCAACTGGGAAATACCCTCTCCAAAATCGGCCACCTAAATTATTTTTTTAAAAAATATTCAAAAATTATGTTATAGCATGAGAAAAGGAGCTTTATAGGGTACTAAGACCCTTTAAACATAATTTTAAAAATATTTTTAGAAAATCCTATCCTAATAGAAAATCTTAATTTAGAAAATGTAAGTATAAAAGTACCTAGCTCCATTCTGATTCTCATCTTGACCTCAAGTGGCATCGCAAAAAATTGTCTACTTATCGATTCAAGATCATCAATCAGTGATTTCCTCACCCCATGTCCAATAATGTAGAAAAATCCTTAAAAATCAATTTAGAAATTTCGATTATAAAGTATCAGTAATGCATGCGTATCTAATTGAGAAATTATAAATCAAACCATGATTTTGACATGCAGACCGGATTTCTTGAGCTATTTTCAACTTTTCAGGGTCATTTCCTCCAAAAATCAAATTAGAAATGTCAATAATGGGAATTTTTTCCAGAATATTTTGGCTCATATTCAAATATTAGTCAAAAAATATGGTGTAATCTAAAACCTGAAAGTAAAGCTTAAACTAACCTTATTTAAGTGCCTACCTTATAAAAAGAATTTATTATTTACTAATTTATATATGCAGTATACCTTCTACTATTATCTGTAGGGTACTAATCATTCATTTAGTAAGTATTTTAGCTCGCATTCATAAGTACCGTAAGTACCTTACCTATATATTCTGAAATAAAAATGCAAAATTAATGATAAGCTTATAGTAAATATCATAAAATGATTTTTTAAACTGTCTTATCTTGAGCTTTAAGATATTTTAAGCAGCCATAATATTTATCTTATTATACAGGGTAATTAAGATATAAATTTTTACACAAAGTTCAAAAGTCACAAAATAATCTCAAGTTTCAAGTTCAAGTTCAATTTAGTACATTAGACATTCTGTGATAATTCTGAATGCATTCCATTAAAATTTCTACTCAAGGTCTTGGTCTGAATTCTGAATCAAATTCTATTAAGTACATTTTACTTTCCATATAAAAAAAGAGTTTTTTTAATTCAAAATGGCTCATCCATCAAATAATTACAAATCATTTCAGGTATATATTATAATTGGTTCATACAATAACTATATTGATAATATGTACCTAATTGATTTTTTTCAAGGAATTTTTGGATACAGAACAGTACAAGTTATCAGGGATTCGGAGATATGAATACATTTTTGGAAAAGTAGCAAAATTTCATATAAATTTTGATTTCAAGTAAATTATTCAAATTTTTTTAGGGTTTTATATCCCCTGGTGGAAACGAAACCACTGACTATTTTGCCCAAAAATTGAACATACAAAATGGAGATCTAGTCCTTGATGTCGGTTGTGGAGTTGGAGGACCAGCATGTCATATGGCCAAGTACCAAATTTATACATTTTTATGAAATTTTTATGCAATTTTTGTAGAAAATATGGAGCCAAAGTACATGGGATTGACCTGTCAACCAATATGCTTACACTTGCCGAAAATTACAAAAAGGATATGGAAGTTTCTGTTCAGCAAAATGTAATTACTTATTATACTATAATGATACATCCATATTGAATACCTAAAGTATCTACATGTTAAATTAGAATTTTTAAGAATTTTTCAAAATTTCAAGGTCAAATTTGAAATGGGTGATGCACTAACGATGGATTTGGAGCCAAACTATTATGATGTGATTCATACCAGAGATGTGATTCTCCATATGGAAAACAAGGAGAAACTTTTTGCCAATTTTTACGTAATTTCATATATTAAAATTAAGAAAAAAATTTTACATTAAATTAGTTAATTATAATGTTTAAAAGTATTTTCATAAGTAAAGTATTTTCACAAGACAACATTTTCAACTGATAATATTAGTAAATTACTTAAGTCCTTTAATAACTATGTCTTTTGAAAGAGGTAAATATATGACAAAGTACCCCAAGTTTTAAAATCAAGATACTTAAGTATACGGATGTCAAATTCTCAGATTCCTAGGGGTCTATATCTATAGGCACTTAAACATTTTTGATTCGTAAAAAAATCAATTTGATTTAATTAACAAGGAGTCCCTTAAAAGTTTAACAGCACTGCAAGGATTTGGCTACTTGAAATATTTTTTGAAATGACACAACTTAGACCTTATAAGGATCATTCTAGCCAAGTTTGTTAAATTTGTTCGCACAAAAAGTAAAAAATTTGAATCAGAAGAAACTAATATTATATTTATAACCTAGCTCTACGCCTCTACAACAGATTTTGAAAATACTCGATTCTGAATCATTAAAAATGACTAGGTACCTAATTAACTTGAAATTTTTTTTTTAGAAATGGTTGAAACCTGGTGGGAAATTATTGATTACAGTATACTCGACAGGATCGTCAAACTCAAAAGGTTCTAATAATAACTGTCTAATCTAATAATTTCCATTTCAATAAACAATATAATTTTGACTTTTTTTTAAGATTTCGATGATTACTGTCAAAATCGGGGATATCACATGATGTCACTCACCGAACATAAAAATGTTCTTGAAAAGGTACTACAAACTTTTGTAATTATCTATTAGTAAAGAGTAAAGGTATATATACCTATGTAGGTATGTATGTTAATCTTCATATATTAAACCTTAGGTTGGTTTTACCCAAGTCCAAGCAACAAATGAAGCTTTCTATCTAATCGAATTAATGGAAACGGAATTGGTCAATTTAATGAAGGATGAAAAGAAATATGGATTTATTAAAAGTTTCGGGCAAAAAGACTTCAACTACATGGTCGACAATTGGAGGTCAAAGATAGCTTGGTGTTCAAATGACATCCTGGACTGGGGATTGTACATGGCTACTAAATAAATTTGATATTGACAAGTTAAGCTGGTTTTAGAAACCTCAAAATCAAAATACTTTTAAATCAAAACTTATATGAAAATTATATTTCAGTGAAATTATAATATCTGTAAATGATTATAAGTCAAATGAAATGCCATTTCTTATCCTTACGCTTCATTGAATTGAAAAGTTGCATAATATGTTGTAGAAATATAGCTCATTTATTAGTACATTTCGTGAATGTATTTCAAGCATAGGTAAAAGACATTTTATTTTATTTGAACTTTTATGTCATTCCATAGTAGTCATTTGCATAATATAATAACTTTCCTAAAAATTTTATTTTTATAAACATGTTTTGATTTAAAGGTATGTATAAAGATATCAATCAATCATGAGGTTTCAAAAATCAATTTACCTGTTGAGTACCTATACCTTACAAGTTACAAGTTAAGTTCAAGTTGTTATTTTATAAAATTTCAAAAAAATTATTGTCTATGTACTCGTATATCCTAAATATTACCCTATCTTATATACGAGTACTAACTTGTTCAAGTACTTTAAGTGCCTAAATGTATTTTTAAGCCAATTTTTTCCTTCTAAAATTCTAAAAGGATTTCATTTTGTATTTTATAGGCATTTGCATGTGTACATATATGAGCATGCCAAGATTTAATTTTAATTAATTTTGATGTATGCAATCTTATCTTACCAAGTATACCAAGTATACGGAGTAGTATAGTAGGTACATACCAACATAAAATAAATTTAAAAATCTTTATATAAAATGGAAATTTGACATTGACATGATACACATTTATACACATTTATAGTTAGGTGCTGGTAATTTTAAGTATAATTTATACTTCAGGATCAGTATAGCTGGACAGGTTAATATTCTGTATTAAGTATACCAAAGTATAATCTAACCTTGAAATTGAAATATCAAGTTTTTATCCTTGAATGGCCATGTGTATGTGTGTAGGTATTTTATTCTAATATAGCTAGAGTAGAAATTAAAAGTTGTAGATTTTACTATTTTAATAATTTATAAAATTAATTGAGGGTTTTTGATACCCTTTTTTAACAATGAAATTACCCTTTTTAACAATCCTGCTATCATATCTAGTGAATTTTACATGCGGCGATAAAATTCTATTTTTTTGGGGTTTTTCGACATATTCGCATCGTATTGTTGTTTGGGAATTAGTGGAGGAACTGACGAGACAAGGTCATGAGGTCACTTTTCTATCACCTTATCCTCCAAAGGTTCCAAATCCAAAAGTTAAGGAAATTCACCCAGTTGAGCTGGGCAAGCACATTGACGCATTCCTAGGTGGCGGGGACTTGGTCGCAGTTCGTATGAATCAGGAACATAGGGCACTGTGGTACAGTTTTCCAGACCTGGGGGTGTCGATGTGTAAAGTAAGTTAAAATTGAAAAATTGTCGATAATTTAATGGATATTTTGATACCAAATAACTAACTAAAATATAAAGTTTTTTGCAAAGATTTGAGCTTTTTTAAAATCAAAATAATGAAAGAGATTAAACTTAAGGACTTAAAAGTCTATAAATTTATTTGAGATTACATGATAGCTAACTTATTCTATGGATAGTTACTATAATGTACTGTAATAGGAACTTAATTTTCGCTTGAACCAGTTGTCGATGTGGCCCGAAATTTGTTCGAAAATATCTTGGATATCTCTATATTATATAATATAAAATTTCAGGACACTATTACAACTGATACATTATTCATTATGAAAACGAAACAGAACAGAATGTTCAGGTTTCAAAAACTTTTCCGAATTATCCCTAATATTATCCCTAACTGAATATTTTGTATAATTTTAAGATACTTTTGGACAGCAAAGAGATTCAAGACTGGGTCAAAAGTTCGAGCTATGATTTGGTCATAATCGACGCACTTGTAAACGAATGTGGGATCGGATTCGCTTACAAATTTAAAGCACCTTTTGCCAATTTTGGAACTTCTACAGTTTTTCAATGGTTTTATGATATTTATGGATTTTCTCCAGAATCCTCCTGGCTCCCTGATCTCCAGGTTGTATTTTTATGCATCTTAATACAGATACGAGTAATACAGATATTTTTATTTAAAAAGTATTTTTTGTCTAATAGCATCATTATGAACCCCCAATGACATTTCTTGAAAAAGTGGTCAACTCAATTAGGCCACTCCATTGGTACTTTTTGAGACACTGGACAATGTTTCCTCAGCTAGAAGAAATGTTTCGAGAACAATTGCAAATGCCTGAAATGCCTCAGCTTAAAGAACTTGAAAGAAATGCAAGTCTGCATTTGCAAAATAATTTTTTTGCAACAGAAAATTCTAGAGCTATACCACAAATCATAATTCCAGTCGGAGGTACCTATAAAATTTGCAAAATCAAAAATTTATCAATTTCAAATATTTTTCGAAAATTTGAACACTAATTTTCTAAAGGAATCCATATAAAGGACTTTAATGCGAAAAACATCAATCAAAATGTTGGGACCATAATGCCATTACCAAATGTAACTTATTATTTTAATGTTTTAAAAATGACTTGAATTGAGTAGAGTTCTGAAATCTCTTTAATCGCATTTTATATTTCCAGGTTGTCACTGATTTCATTGGAAAAAGTAATTTTTTCTACATAAGTTTTGGAAGTGCTGTTAAAATTTCCAAATTACCAGAAAAATTTCAGCAAAATTTTTTTGATTCATTGGCTCATTTTGAGAAACAAGGGTTAAAGTTCATATTCAAATGGGAGAAAGATGTCAAACCAATTTCAAAAATCCCAAAAAATGTCAAACTCGTTTCAGACTGGCTACCACAACAAAATGTTTTAGGTAAAAAGGAAAACTAGAAAATTGTCGATCTATGATTTTATTTTAATTTTTATAGCACATCCAAAACTTAAAGGTAAAATTAAAGTTTATACATAAAGGACTTTCAGAACCATAATTAAAGGTAAAAATTTTAGGTTTCATGAGCCATGCTGGTCTTTTAAGCATTCAAGAATCAATTTTTTATGCCGTCCCACTTGTCACATGCCCAATTTTCGCTGAACAAGATTATAATGCTGAAAAAGTCCAAAGAAATGGCTATGGAATTCGATTGGAATTGAGTCAAATTGATGACCAAAATCTTAAATTTGCAATTGATCAAATCGTTAATAATCCAAGGTAAGTATATCCTACTAGTAAAAAGTTTACTTTTAGCATTTACCAGATTTTATTTTTTAGTTACAAGAAAAAAATGCTGGAAACTTCAAGATTATTTAAAGATCGTCCAATGAAAGTAAGTGCTAATTTAGATATTTACATAAATTAATAATATCCGATTAAAATTACTTTTTCATTTAAAAGCCTGTTGAAACTGCCATATACTGGATTGAGTACGTTTTGAGAAATAGTAAATTGGGTAATTTGGATCATATGAGGTCACCAGGAGCTCACCAGACTTGGTGGGAACGCAGACTTCTCGACGTCTACCTATTTTTATTAGGAATTTTAATTTTAGCTCTAATTATCCTAGCTCTAATACTTAAAACAATCCTAAAAATTATTTTCCCTACTCAAAAGAGTACAGGTAAAAAAATAAAAACTAATTAGCAAATTTTATCATATTAGTGAATAGTTTAGTTATAGAATTTTTAATGAAACAATGAGGAAATATAAAAAATAAACACGATTAATTTGAACATTAAATTCATGTAGTGTAGTACATTATATATCTGTATAATAGTAAAAAAAAACACAATATAATGTGACAAGTTTCGTAAATTGCATTATAAGTAGATTGGATAATTTGACTTAGAAAAGTTGATTAATTTAATTAGAGTAGGTAATTGTGATTGTCATTATTGGAAATCGTCATCTTTTGAAAATGATAAAAATATTTGCTCGAGTGTCGTCTGGCTGAATGAATATTCTTCGATATTGTGATCTCTCTTAGCTAAAATAAAAAATATAAAATAAATAATTTTTATTTATATACCTACTAATACTAACATCATAATTACAATAATATGACAAAAATAGGTAATACTAATTAGGTACTTTACCTTGTTCTAAAAGACTAAATGCGGTTGAAATAGATTTAATCCCCGAATTAGGGATGGAAAAAATAGCACGGTTTCCAAAATTTTCGTTAAGTTTTGCCTCTTGGAATATTTCGCTAACAAAGTTAAAAGCACCAGAAGAATTATCGCCCATCCCAACTCCTTCGGTTTTCAATTTAATTTCTAAAGTATATCCAGCTCCAAATTTTGATTTAAGATGTTGAGGTCTATTATAAATAATTAATATTTTATATTTTATATTTAATAATAAATAATAATAATAATAAATATTTTGCTTACGATCCAATGCAAATTAAAGTTCCTTTAACCATGATCCCGATTCGAGTGCAAAGTACATCAGCTTCTTCCATTGAATGCTTTATATAAAAAAAAATAAGGCAATTATTCAATTATTATTCTTAAAATCAATCAAGGAAAGCTAAATATAAATATACCGTTGTAAGGATAGCTCCTCTTGATTCTAAAAATCAAAAATAAGTCAGAAAAAGTATATTTACATGTGCATATGCATCTAACTGCCTACTAGTATGTAGTAGTTTTATAAATTACTTTATTTAACTATAATATTAGTAATATTAGTAATATTAGTAAATAATATTAGTAAATAATTAGTAATATTAGTTGCTTATATGGATTGGATTGTATTGTACCTTTAAAAGTTCCAGAAACTGTATTCCATAAAAACCTCTTACTTTGAGGATCCATTCCTGTCAAAATTTATTTAGATATATCTTAATGTATATTGTAAATAAAACTCTATAAATTGCAAATTACTAATTACCTGTCGATGGTTCATCTAGGAGAACAATTTTTGGATATCCAAGCATACTCATTGCATAACTCAATTTCCGTTTAGTCCCACCAGATAATTTATGTGATTTCTTATCTGCATGCTCTTTGATTCTCAATCCATTTAGAAAATGATCAACTAATCTGGTTTGCATTTCCTTACTCACTCCTCTGAGAATTGCATAAAGTTTCAAATGTTCTCTTAAAGTTATATTTTCCCAAAGAACATCATGCTGTGGACAGTAGCCTAATTTATGAAATGCTTGAGAAAAGTTTGAATTTATATCCAAACCACATAATTGAACTCGTCCGGATTCGGCTCTTTCTTCAGCTATTATAATTTTCCTAAAACCATGCAACACAATTAAAGTAAGAACAAGAAAGATATTGATTCACTAATTTAAATTTGAACATACATTGCTGTGGTCTTGCCTGCTCCATTATGCCTATAGAATATAAAGTAAAAAAAGTTAATGAAAGAATCTAAGAATGTTAACAATCCAAGATCTAATCGTAAGCCAATTTTTTCTAGTTATAAGAATAAAACCTAACCCAAGTAATCCAAAAACTTCCCCTTCTTCAACCATGAAAGTAATCCCATTCAATACCAGCTTTTTATATTTCTTTCCATTTTTCTTCGATTTGTATCTCTTGGTCAATTTTTCAACAGCAATCACACATGTTCCAGGATGTTCATTTTGAAGTACAGCATGAACACGGACCTTCTCGTCAAGTACATCAGAATCAATCTCGTTAATAGTAATAGATAAATTGCTAAGATTTGGTGAAATCTGCATAAGTTCATTATCGATCCCGCTCACTTTCTTAAGTCCCTGTTAAATTAAAAAAATGTAATTCAATTTTCCACGTTTATATTTTCTAATAGGTATTTAAGTAATTGTGCGTACCAATAATTTTCGAAGTCCAAGAGCATCTAAAGCATTTCCACCATCGTGTAATACATCAATACATATTAAGATCAAATAAAAAACTGGGATTTGGACCAACAAACTAATGTACATTACACTAAACTCTCTTCCCATATAATCTCTCATGGTTAGATTGTCACAATTATCTGTTATTGTACAAATAATGTACTGTCTAAATAAACAAACAAAAAATAATTAGAAATGATCTTTATTATTTGTCATTTTTATAAAAATATAAAAATCTAACTTGTTTATCCAATAGAAAACTCCAAAAGGTATGTAAAAGATATCAATTGCTGAGAATACACTATGAATTGCAAACGTAATGTTTGTATTTGTAAGGGTAGAATCAAGAATCATAATCTAAAGTAAATAAAATATAAGTAGTTAATAAATTACGAACTTTTAGTTATAAAACTTACAGCAATTGCAACAAACGTCCCTGCCCAACTGGAAATTTGACTGTAGATATTTTGTGCAGTCTCCATTTTCTTAAACATGTAAGAGAATATTGTACTGAATAAGAAACAAGGTAGGATAAATAAAAATGAGAATATTATGAGTGTTGTCATCGCATAAACGTTCATAAGACTTGGGATTTGAAATGCGTAGATAAGTCCAATTAACATTACAGTAATGAAGCAAGAAAGAACCCCAAATACAATGTAGAGAGATCCAAAATATAATGAAAAACTTAATCCATTTACTCGTAAAAGATTTCTTGCTTTGATTTCCCTAAAAGAAATAATCTTATTTATAAAAATTTCACCTTATAAAAGAATTTATATTTTACTTACCTGTCTTTCACAACTTCAATTACAAGTCCAATACAAGGAAATATCAAAGCTGGGCCAATCAAAAATACAGCATAAAATATGGATGGATCAAATTTCCTCAAATTTTTTGATATAAATGGCTGGTGTATTGTTTCAATAGCATCATTTCCCGTTATATTCAAAGAACTGAAAGGAAAAAAAAATTTTTAAATAGAAATAAAACGACTACCTAATGAGCTAAACTATAAGATATTTGATTTATAAGTTTTCTCATACCTAAATATATAACGATCTATTAAGTTCAACATCAAAGGTGGTGATTGCAAAAATGTTCCATTGATTCTCAATTTTAATTCAATTTCAACTGCATTCGATTCATAAACTTCAGATAGTAAATTTATAGCGGATATTGTCCCATCCTTTGAAGTTGTTTGAAATTGAAGTAAATCTTTAAAAATTCCAGAATAGTTAAAAACATTCATTCCATTTTGACTAATAAATGATTGCCAATTATTTGATTCATCAAAGAGTGCCACATTTAACTCATTTTTCCCATAAATTCCAGAAAGTTTTGAAAAATTTATTTCAGTTTTCGAGTCCAAATTTTGTGTCTTCATAATCCAAAATCCAATTGCTACTAGTATAATTGGCATAAATATCATGAAAAATATACTTTGTGGGCTTCTAACCAGACGTAGGGTTCTTAATTTGCACAAAGCCATCAGTATAGCAAAAGGTCTTCGATTTATTTCACCAAGTTCAGATAAAATTAAATTGTTTTCTTCAATTCCACCATTCTCATTATAACTTTCTTCTAAACTTTCAGGATTATTGGTAAGATCAATATCATTTGATATTTTCAAAAATACATCTTCTAATGTTGTACTTGATATCCCATAACTTTTAATTTCAGAATCTTGTAATTCCATTAGGTTTTCATAGTCAGCAAAAATATTTGAAAAGTTTGAGACTTCTGAATGTGGCAAGGAATATTTTATTTCAGTTCCAATGGCTTTCTTTGAATTTAATGCTGAGGGTATCCATTTTTCAATTATCAAATCACTTTCATTAGATTGACCAGACAAATTTTTACTCTTCATTTCAACAGCAAGATAATATCCAACTCCAAATTTATTTTTAAGAAATAATGAAGAACCAACACACTTCAATAAACCATCATGTATAATTGCTTTTCGATCAGCTAGAATATCTGCCTCGTCCATAAAATGAGTAGTTAATAAAATAACTTTTCCTTCTTTAGTTCTTTGTAATAAACTCCAAATATGCCTTCGAGAAACTGGATCGATACCAGCCGTTGGTTCTAAAAAAATATATTTAAATTAAATTAAAAAGAATCTATATCTAAAATCTAATATAAAGATTCTATTTACCATCTAGAAAGATAATTTTTGGAGATCCAATTAGAGCTATTCCAATGGATAACTTGCGTTTTTCTCCACCACTCAATTTTGATGATTGAATTTGCCTTCTATCTTCTAAGCTTAAGTCATGAATTAATTTGTCAATATTTTGTTTCAACTTTTCATCTGATAATCCACGAAGTTTTCCATAAAATTCCAAGTGTTCCTCAACATTTAAAGATTCAAAATGTAGATCATATTGCATGCAAACTCCAATCATTTTTCTTAATTTTGCAATGTCTTGTGGACTTCTAAAATAAATAAAAATTTCGATTAAGTTAACAATACGAAATAATTTTTAATTACAGATTATTTACTTTAAATTCAATCCAAATACTTTGACACTTCCACTTGTTGGCTGAACAAGACCTATTAATAATATATTATTATATTATAAAATGTAATTTTTAACATACGAATTTATTTCTTAAGAACTTACCTGTAAGAATTCCTACAATTGTACTTTTACCTACAAAATAAATTAATATTAAAATATGTAGTAAGATCAACAGAATAAATATATTTTTTTATTCTATTTACCTGCTCCATTTTTTCCAATTAGACAAGAAATTTGTGACTCATAAATATCTAATGATACACCTTTCACAGCATGAATATCGTTTTTCTTTCTCCAATTTCCTTTATAAGTCTTCTTGAGGTGTCTAATCTTAATTGCTTCTTTTCCATATGAACTTGGAACAGCTTCAACTTCTTCGCCAAAATCCTCAATTGTTTGAAGACTATCATTGCTTAATAATATCTGAAAGATTTACAAAAAAGGTTGTTAATGTAGGGTATATAATATAGGTAATTTAAATGAAATCAAATAGGCCTTAAAGTACTTATTTTACCTCGTCTTCTTTACTTGAACCACTGAACCAATATTTGTATCGAAAGCAAAAGAATGGCTCATTTTTACTTCCAAATTGATCTAAAAAAATAAAATTTACCTATTAGATTATAAATGAACATTTAATTGGAATATCCTAACTTACTTGGAAAAATATTGTCCAAATAAAATGCAAGTACAGCATAAAAGAATATGTCAAATATCATAAAAAATATTGAGATCAGTGTGCTCTCTCCCCTACCACCAAAGGTAAGGTCTGTAAATTGTAATCCTCCAGTTTCTTCAAGAGTACCAGCCTAAAAACAAAAAAGTACTACTCAAGTATTACTAATATACTGATAGTGTATACTCTTAAGATTAAGATTAGTGTATTATCTAGTATATTTAATTATTAGAATTACTATTACCTCATCTAAAGCTGTAGTAAAAGCAAGACTCGAAATTAGACGTAATGGAATTAAAACTGCTCGAGTATTTTCTTGAAGAAAAGTTTGAAGAAGGAAAAGTAAACTTGCAAACTGTAGAATTAAAGTACCAACAATGCCTGCCGTCTAAAAGCATTAATATTTGCAAATCAAATAAAATAGTTAGGTACTAAAAAAATAAATAATTTTTTATACTAACCTTTGGTTTATGAAAAAAGGGAGTCAACACAAATGCTAAAAGTGTATTAAAAATACAAAAAATTACCAAAACAATTTAAATACATACTACAATAAAATAATTTTCAACACATACCAAATGTTATCACAGAGAATCCAAATAAAGAAAATATTATAAATAGCAAAAATGGGTCCATGTAGCCAAGTATCTTCATAAAATAGAGCACCAATGTGAATAGTAATGCAAAAAATAATGCATATGCTGCATAAAAAATAAACCACGAAAACCTAAAACACATAATTCATAATTAGGTAATTGAAAGTATACTTATCTTAAGTATTAAGCACATTGACTGTATTAAAAATTTATTTAAACTTAATGTTTAAATTGATTTTGAAATATTTACCAATAAGCAGCATCAGAAACTCCAGTCATTCTCAAACAATCCTTAATTTTTTCTTCCTTTTCAGTGACAATTAAAACCAATAGATTATTGATTATTTGAGCCAATGGTAGAACTGAATATAAAGGAATTAATATTCTTAAATAAGCTGCAAAACCAGCATTAAATTGACTCTTTGGATAATTTTCTAATAGAACTGTGACATTCATTGTCTGATTAGATTTGATTTCGATTATAGCTTGATCAACAAGAAATTGAATTGCTAGGAAATTCCGATAATAATAACCATTGACTGGGCATGTACTTGGATCTTCTAGATTTTCATTTTCGTCAATTTTGTCAGATCTTGCTCGACATGTGTCAAGCCCAGCTTTTCTATCCGAAGGACTAGGACTGAGAACATCCCCATCAGGATTGAGTTTAATTGTATACACGTTAGAACCATTACTTTTAAAGACTAGAGCCAAGTTAATACTTGAATTTTTCTTGTATTCGGTAAGAAGTGTTGCTTCATCAGCTAGATAATGAGGTACTAAATTAACACTAGAACCATTTCTTTTCCTTTTCCAAATGGACTGAACATGATCTACTATATCAATTTCATATTGTGTTTCAGGTACGATGTAAATATCGACATCAGAACGAGAATTGATTAGACTATTGAGAACATTTTGAGGTGTTTCATACTCAACTGAGACTTCAGGGTAAGTTTTTCTATTTTGTAGAGAAACAAGAACACTCAATATTATCAGGTAGAAGACAGGAGCAAAAAATTCCTATAAAAGAAATAAAACATAAAATAATACAATTAAACACAATTAAATTATCCTACTAAACTATCTATTAGGGTAGGTAGTACTTACCCCGAACAACTTCTTCTTATCTTGTCTCTTCTTACTAAGCCAATTTTTCTTTAAAAGTAATTTGGTTTGTCCAAGCACACCCGGAGTACTCATATTTTAAATTTTGTAAATAATGCTGATGAATTTTATTTGAGTTTTAATTTTAAATAGATACCTAATAAAATAATGTGCTTGATCTATTTATGATTCATACTTTAACCTTCAACTTCAAAATCACGAATCACGATCAGTTAGTCTTCAATTCAATTGTTAAAAATCCAAATCCAAATGCTTAGCTTTGTACAATTTTGTACATTTGTCAATATAATTTACTCCCACTTGGGTAATTTCCATCTGAAATATAATAAAAAAAAAAAGAACTTTTATCAATAAGTCAGATCAGACTCGAAAATGTATTATATAAATAAACTAATTCAAATCGCAATAAGTATGTATGTATAAACGATGTTATAACAGTGTTGTTACTATATAAAAAAGGATTCATACATACAGAACCTATAGTACTTTCATACAAAGCTAGATACAATTTACTACAATACATTGTAATAAAACATTTTAATATTTTATAAACTTTTGTAAATGTATGGTAAATGGTTTAAATGCTAAAATGATTAGTAGATAGTAGTTTAATATTAGTACCATATGTCATATGTCTAGTATAGAACATAGTAGATAAGGAAAGGTGATAAAATAGTAGTAAAGAGTACTTTTGTAGGCATTAATAAAAAATCGATCGTTAAATATTCAGGTAAGTTATTAAGTTATTAAGTATTAGGTATAGTACCTACATAGTACATACAAAATAGGTATATAACCCTTAATCAGTCACCATATCATTTTAACATGTTTAACATAAAAACAGATACATTTTATTATGGTATACAAATTGATAATGTGTGTGTCAAAAGGCCATAATGTAAACATGCACTATATCAATCAATCAATCAAAAGGTAAGGTAAGGTATTTTTAAAGTGTTCATTCTAAATAAAAATAAACAATATTAAAAATTAAAGGTAGCTATTCCTATGTACATACACTTACTATCGTACTTCTAATAATTGGAATATTTACTAAACTATTTAATAACGTAAAATGCCAATAATAATGAGAGATAAAATGAAAGACATATATTTTCAATTTCATTAAATTGCTATTTTATTAAAAAAAATAGCAATGAAATACAAATTATTTATATTCATATGTACTAAGAATAAGTACTGCTAACTATCAATATTAGTAGTAGTTAAGTACTACCTATTTAGAAAGAATATGTTTTTTTTAAAACCTGCTGGGTTTTACATCTTTAATCATCATAAATACATGTGTATCATCAAATTGACATGATGTCAGTGAAGTGTCCAAGTCAAAACGTTTTTTACTAGGTAGGTATACCATATAGTATAAGTAAATGAGTAATGAAATGTAATGAATAATCGTTAGATTTAATGCTAGATTAGACTTGTTTTACCTAATTAAAAATAAATCGTATTTATGATTAATTTTTAGACTCGAGACTGACTGCTGGTTTAATAATTTAAAAGATGATATGATTATGATTACACATTGAATTGATAGATTTGTAAAATATTTATAATTGATTATACCTAATATTATTATTACCCTAAGCCCTAAATTACTACTTAAATTTAAAGAAAATATATTCTTGTTTGATTTACACAGTGACAAATTTTTTAATGATGATTGTTTGATTATTGGATTAGCTACCTATTAGTCTTGTCTTGAGTCTTCTTGGTTTAGATTATGAGATTATGATCTTTGTATTGTAGATCGTATACATACGTATACGTAATCGTAATTAAAAAAGCTAGTTGCTGTAACATGTAAATATAATGTACTGTAATCTGTAATCTTAATGACTCAATGACTTACACTTACCTTAATTTTATGACCTTTATTAGAGTCCTGTCCAATTGACACCACTTGGGTCACGGAGGCGAACAAATTACAATTAACTCAAATTTTAACTACCTTTAAAACTTAATTTAGGAAATAAAATAAAATAAAAATATTTGGATTTGGTTTTGGTTGTTTGGAATTTGGAAATGAAAATGAAACATCGGGATTTTTTGAATTTTGTACAGTAAGTAGGGTAAGGGTAAGGGTAAAGTAACGTAGGGTACTTGAACTTGAACTTGTATAGTTGAGGCTGATCTTGAGTTGAGACTACCTATATAATATAATATTATTATTGTGTTTTTTAGGCTTTGAAAAACTTGATTTCGGATTTCGGCGTCACTTAACTTTTGCAATTTACTAATGCAGTAATGCATTTGCCTAACTGAGGTCCAAGTCAGGTTTTACAGTAAGTAGAAATTAGGTTTAATTAAATGAGGTTAAAATTC
Organism: Nanhermannia cf. coronata Gr-Ori-00579; assembly: GCA_034699045.1. NCBI lineage: Eukaryota > Metazoa > Arthropoda > Arachnida > Sarcoptiformes > Nanhermanniidae > Nanhermannia > Nanhermannia cf. coronata Gr-Ori-00579. The sequence goes on from JAQIXA010000621.1 coordinate 18,987, forward strand.
TCGAGTCTCAAGTCTCAACACACGTCTCAAAATCAAAATGAATTTTATAAAAGTTCCCAACCTATATTAATGTTAATCTAAGGGATTTTTTTAGTTATGTAATGAAGGTTCAACTAACTCTTTTTATGAATGATATATTTACAAAATTCAACGAAATGGAATATCTTAACATGGCATAATCAAAAAACAGCAAAAAAACTGTAAATATAGGTAACTCAAAATTTGTATAAAATATGTAAAAAAAATTTTTGGTCATAGCTGAGTCTCCAAAAAATTAGTAAAAAAATTAGATATTTTGCATATTATTTTAGGTTGTATACTTTTCTTTCAAGGGTCTTTGGGGAACTGGGGCTCTCAGACTTAAGTCTCTCAAATCATAATATGTACAAAGTTTATAAAGATCATAAAACACCATTAAATACAAATTATAATGAGATTTTATTGGTTTTGGTTTATGCATAGTACCTATCCTTATCCTTACTGCCATTTCAAACATCATAAACTTGATTTTAAGATTAAAAAAAAAATATTGGTCAGGATAATATTGGGTTTATAATGAGCTTTTTGGGCTTTAAATGAGGTTTAACATAGGTACTAAAGATTAAAATAGTATTCTTTTAAATATTTCGGTTTTACCTTACAAAATAACCTTAAAAAATATTTTTTAAATAGATAAAAATGGCATGATTTGAATTGAAATCAATTTGTGACACTGTTCACAAGCTCAAACTCCCAAATTGATTTTTTTTAAATAATGGACCTAAGATTAAGATAATTCTGGAAAAAGAATTTTTTGTTTCTAAATCTAAAGCAAAAAATGAGAAAGAAAAGGAAAAAGAAGATGATGCAAAGTGTCCATATAAAAGACTGAGATGCAATATTTGCTTATAGCATTCTACAGCAAGAACAGATCATGGCAAAAGCTGTGGAGAAGCTATTAGCATTTCCTTTGTGGAAATTCCATACATTTCCATACCGTCCTTTGAATTAAAAATGAAATTTACATATTAGATTAGATAGGTTACTATAAATAGAGTAGGTAAGTATAATAATAAAATGTTGACTATTTCCCTTTACCAGGAATAAATATGAAATTAGAATTAGAAACTACTGATATAATTTATTTAATATAATAATATCTTTACCTAAATTTTGAGAAGTTTGTACCCTACTCGTAAATAATCGCATGAAAATTTTTAGTAAAAATTCAAAAAAAAAATTCTGAGCTTAACTTGGTTAACTTGGTTCTGAGCTTAACTTGGACATTGGACAACTTAATACCCATTTCGAATGTTCCTGCATTTTATGTTTTTGTTTTTAAATAGTTTATACAAAATTGAATATACCTTTTACCTGGTATTATAAGAATCTATTAGTATCTTTAAACTTAAATATTGCAATTCGATTCAATCGATTCAAAGTTTAGCAATTGAATGAGAATTTTGAACCGAAATTCAGCCTTTTATACTCGATTCTTATCAACCCAATTTTCTTTATCTTATCTAATAGGTACCTATAAAAATAAAAACTTGTTTTTCCTCCCCTATTAATAATAGGTACTGACTACTGATAATAATCAATTTGCATTTAGATATTTATATTTTAAGAACATAATAATTTGCTTATTAAAGATAAGAATATTTTTTGATTTTTCGAGCGAGCGAAGCACTTACTACATTACGAGTATTATATTGAATTTTGCTTACACTTTGTCCATATGTCTGTCTATGTATAGTTTGTCCAGAGACTAAAGTCTAGAAGATTACTCGAAAACTATTGGACTGATTTTAACTTACCTTGGCATGATTGACCTTATATTTATTGGGTCTATTTCGACTAAAATATCAGGCAACCTCACCCGTTACTCTTAATGGACCTTTTAAGTTGTTCTCGTTTTAATCTTAATCTAATGGATAAAAATCAAAAATGAGATTTAACGGTCTGATACTTAATGGTTGAGAATTTCTAAAATAATCATTGTGTATCGTAAGTGTTTATAGGTGCAATAAAACTGAGATTTTGTATTTTTCATCATTTTAAAGTGAGAATTGTATCAAAATTTATATGTAGGTCAAATTTTAATCACATATTAGTTACTTATTTATATATTTAAGTATTCAAAATTTCACAAAAAAATCTGCTTTTATTTATCTGTTCGAATTCGAGAGCAAGTGAAAGAATAATTTTTTTAATTAATTAAACAGATTATTGCTCTTGGTTTATATTGGGGTTATAACATACAGTATGTTACATTATACTCATATATTATGATTATGATATTATTTATATGACAAGGTTCATATTACTCATGTAATTAGTACACATTTGCTAGAAAAATAAATATTTCGTAAATATAAATGCTTGAGTACAAAAAATTATCATTTAGTCATATAATTTCTAAAAGGATATCAACAACAATTGGAATTATTTTACTTAATCAAAATGAATCTACTAAATTGTACAATTTTTCTATTTTTTATTTTCTACTTATCGGTGAGATTTAATATGAAATTTTTCAACAAATACTCGTAGAGATCTTTCAATTTTTGAATTTTTAGAATACTCTAGTATATGGATTAGATTTGGAGATTCAAGAAATTCAGGATAATAGCCAAATAAATGTAAGTCGAATTTTTGAAAAAAAATTCTCATTTTCAAAATTTGTAAATTTTATTGGTTTTCAAAATTTGTAAATTTTGCTGCTTTTTTCGTTAATTAAATTAGGAATTAACTATTATTTAGTAAATTATTGAATGTATGAGGAAAGCCCTGAAGATAGCACAATGGTCAACTGGTAAAGGGTCAAATGAATGTCAAAGTCAAATTCGGAATCTTGATTGCTTGACCACAAAGTCGCTTTCCAATTTTTAATTTTTGCAAAATTTTCAAAAAAATTTCCCATTTGATTAACAATTGGGGATCACATTACTTTATTTTGTCGAAAAGGCACAACTTGACCCTATCTTTATAAGGGTCCTCCATGTCTCACACCAAGTTTGGTTAAAATCGCAGACAGAAAGGCTAAAAAACAAACAAACAGACAAAGTGCAACTAAAGTTGAATAGTGTTCGCTACGCTCTAACATTAACGGTTTTTGCCAGTTTATATAAAGGCAGATATTTGTAGGACTTTTTAGAGGAATACGACTGTAATAAAAAAAAATTTGTATTTTGTAGAAAGTAGAAAATGATGATTTGAGAGATGGTCGAAAAATTAAAACTGAAAAAGATCTTGAAAGAGAGCTTGATCGAGAGAAACACTTATTGAGAGATGCGGAAAATCGACTCGACAGATCCAGAATTCGACTCAAAACTCATCATTTATCCAGCCATGAACGTCGTCGGGAAGAACAGGTATCAATTGTCAGTATAAATGCAAATTAGTCAAAATTTGCGAAAAATTTCCAAAATCTTAAACCAAATATAGAGCTGTTTCTTTTTCGCCCTAAAATACCACTAGATTATTTTGATTTTTGGAATTTAAAAGCGTATTTTTTGTTTTGTGCAGTATATATATTCATTTAGTTCAGCTCTGATAAACCGAATTTACATGTATATTGATAGTAAAACTTCTGCATAAAATCAAGTATCTCTTTAAAAGATATACACTACATACTTATAAAAATTCCCATTTCGAAAGTTGAGATAGATAATTTAATACATAATACCCTACTTATTAAAGTAGGTTACTTATCACATCATTTTACCTTTAGCTTTGACCGGATTCCCCCCTCAAGGTACTTACTATTGTACTTTATCAGCTTTTTATATAGAATTTTTACTGTGTCTACTTTATTAGGTCAAAATCTAGGTTTTAGAGCAGACCCTGAGTAAAATTAATAGAAAGATTAAAATAATCAAGGTTATACTGTTAAAATTGGAAAATTACTTTATAAAATTTTTGTAAAATCGGTTTTTGCAAATGTTATTGATTCCAGTTCCAGAATTGATATGTTTAGGGCTCCGGTCATTCCTATTTTGGTTGAATTTACCAGTATATTTTTGGTTTAGCTTACCGCTATATGAATTTAACCCAAAATGTTATAAAATCCTAGCCTATCCTAAACTAAACTAAAAAAATTTGGATCAATTTCATACATACAGATAAGTAAAATTAGACCAAAAATATATAAGTAAATTAAACCAAAATAGGAATGAAATAAAATTTGAGTCGTTTTTACTGCTAATTTTTGATTTAGAAATAATTTTTTATAATAATTCGATTTCTTGAATAAAAATAGAGATTAGCTGAAAGACTCCTCGAAGTTGAAAATATGCGTTTAAAAGTGGCTCAAGCTGAACGTGAATTACACCGATTGAAAGAATCTCACCGGCTCGCACTTGAGTCTGAATCTCTTTTACAAAAACTTCTCGAAACTGAAAAATTAAATGAACAATTAAGAGAACAACAAAAACTGAACGAGAGATTGAAAGAAGCTCAAAAACTGAAGGAACTTCATGAGCTTGAAGAATTAAACAAAAAACTGAGAGAAGAACAAAAATTAAAAGAAGCTTTAGCTCAGCTTCAACTTCAGGAATCACTGGCTCAAATAAAACACCAAGAAAAAGTTCAAGAAGCTGAGAAAATCTTGGCTTCAGAGAATTTGAAGGAGACTTCATTCACACAGAAATTAGCAGAGAAGCTTAAGTTACAAGCTGAAGCTGAGAAACTTCAAAAGGAACAGCAAGAATCTCTGGAAAATTACAAAAATGTTCAAAAATTGGCCGAACAAGCAAAGGAAATTGAGAAATTAAAAGAGCAGCAAAAACTTCATGAACAATTGAATGAACAACAGAAGCTTCATGCAGAACTGAAGGAAAAGCAAAAACTTCAGGAACAATTGAAAGAACATGAGAAACTTCAGGAACAACTGAAGCTTCAGGAACAGTTGAAGGAAGCTGAGAAGTACAATGAACAGCTGAAGGAGCTTGAAAGACTCAAAGAGGCTCAAAAACTTGCGGAAAAAATAAAACAAAATGAAGAAATCGAGAGGTTAAGAGAGCAGGAAAAAGTCAATGAGAAATTGAAAGAAATAACTTCACTTCAAAATCGAATTAAAGAAGCTGAAAACGAGAGAAATCGACTTCAATCTGGACTTCCTTCCACCACAAGTTTCCCCATTTTTAATCCACAAAATCCAGTTGGAAATTCTCCTGGAGCTGGAAATTCAAATCAACAACCTTCGGCTGCAACAACGCAATCTCCAATAGCTTCATATTTCCCAACAACAAATCCAAATCATGTGTACAATCAAGTGAACAAAATTCTGGACAATGTTGCAGTAGGGAATGTTGTTGGAATTGTTGATGAATCTCTGAGGATCAGAGCACCTGCTCCAGTACGTGGTCTTGTCACAGGCATCTTACAAACTGTAAGAAATTTACATTTTTAGTAACAAGCTGATACCTAATGTGTAAATACAAAATTTTCAAAAATTTTCATTTATCTAAATTTATTTTTAAAGGTATTTTGCAATCCTATCAATCGCCTATTGGGTAGATGTAGAGATCCGAATAACAAGAATGTTATCACTGGCTCAGCTTCTGGATAAAAACACTTAATTTTATATCTTATTAATAAATATTTTTATATTTAATGACTAATGATTACCTATGTTAAAAGTAGAAAATAAATCACAAATATTTTTAAAGATTTTTTGGATATCTATTAATCTGTATAATATAGCATTATGCATTTTTTGAATAATATTTTTGAAAATTTTCAAAGTAAAATTAGCATTTTCTCCCAGTTTTGCAAAAAAAATAAATTGAGATCAATATCAGTTATTTGATCATACTGTACCATATCTATTGCATCATGTTCTAAAAAAATTTAACATGAAATCTTACATATTGATAATAATTATAAAAGAAATCTAAATGACTATACCTACTTGTATTTTGTTTGATTTTGATTGGTAGTGTATAAATACAGATAAAATCCAAATATGTTTTTTAATTTTTAGAGTACCTACTCTAGTTAGGTAATTACAGTTTATAAATATGATCTTATCTTTGTCAAAATTAATCGATAATTTGAAACAATCGTATCTTATTGTTAGTAATGTAATCAGTGGTACTGGTATCTATATACTAGATAGGACAGAGAATTTAATTTATTATATAAACTTGAAATTAGATTTACCTTACTAATAAGTAATAGGATATAGGTATCTAATTCTTAATAAATTAGTCCAAATAACCTTTACAAAATGTATTTAAAATCGATATTAATCTGTGTATTTCTCCAATCTATCTCAATTTCAGCAATTTCACCAAATGATCTTGAGCAAATAGATTTATTAATAAAGGATTTTATTGAACAAAATGGGATTTCTGGATGTTCTTTTGCCCTTGTGGATAATGAGAATGGTGTCAAAGTAGCTGGAGGATATGGCCATCGAAATGTTGAAGATAATTTACCCGTCGAAAATCAAACGCTTTTCAACATTGCTTCAGTCTCAAAGGTAAAAATTATCCTTTGAAATTTATTTTTACAAAATTATTGCTTATTATTTTGATTTTTTGTAGAGTTTTACAGCATTAATAATCGCAAAAACATTTCATGAAATGGGATACCCTGTAGAACAAGCTATGGATGTTCCAATCAGTTTCTTTTTGCCAAATGCCTCATTTCTCATATTTTCTGACAGGTATACATATAGATAGAGGAAAATTTCTCTAAAAAGTACTAGTTTAATAGCGACTTCATATAAAAAATTTTTTAAAATTTAAAAATTCTAGAGCTCGCAGTGAAAGCATAAATTTTCGAGATCTACTTTCTCATCGGACTTGTGTAGATGCTGATTATACTTCAGTTTTATCCTATGAAGGATATGAAGGATCTCTAGATTACAGCTAGTAAGTACCTACATATAAAGTGTCTTCCAGATTAAGTTGGAGAAAATGTTTAGCCTTTAATATATTAGGTATAGACGAGGTCGGATTTTTGAACAAGTAAGATATGAAATCGATAGTAAAAACGGATATCACAAATCTGAAAACATTTTTGATGCTAAGATTAGCAGGTCAAAAAGTAGTTCAACTGCCCATATATCCAAATATTCGATCCAAGGACTCCATATTAAAAGGTTACCTTGTTAGCATCAAAAGGTTTTCAGATTTAGGATTCCGTTTTTCTTAGCGATTTCTTGTCCCATTCATGCAAAAATTCGATCTGGTCTATACTTGATTACACAAAACCTAAAAATTTTCGCCATCTTATTGTGAATGACCCTCAACTCAGTATTTTAAATATGTACATAACTACTATTATTAATAATATATTATGATATGAGATATTTATCAAAAATTTTGAATTTATTTTGAATAGCCGAAATAGATACAGATTGTCGAGTTGTCAATTTCGAAATAATTATCAATATTCAAATCCAAGTTATGATTTGGCAGCTGAATTGATTTCACAAATTGCTGGCAAGTCTATTTATCAACTGGTAAGTCAATTATTAAAAGCTCTGATTTAATCTTATTCCTATATTTGATTGTATTTACCCCTATATTCTTGCTTCTAAGATTCTTACCATTGCACTTATAACTTTACCCTGTATGAAATTAACCCAAAATATTTTTAGTCTAGTATAGATTGTACCCTACTAATAGGTTAGGCTAGGATTTTAAAAATTTCATACAGGAATAAAGTTAGACCAAAAATAAAGGGGATAATTCAACCAAAATAGGGAAGAAATTAAACTTAAATTTAGAATTGATAAAGTATTTGAGAATTATTAAAAGTTTTTTGATAACATTTTGCTTGAATTTTTAGTTTAATGAGCTTTTTATTCAACTCGGTATGACAAACTCACGTGTAATCCAAACAAATGATGATTTTGAGAACATGCCTCAATTGGCCAGACCTTATGTGAGAAATCCTTCAAATGGAAATCTTGTCCGACATGACCCTGCACTTTTGGGGTAAAATATTCAAAAAAATTTACTAGAAATATGACAACTAATAGAAAAAATTATCTTATTTTAGTCGATTGGCAATTGCCACTGGATCTGCTGGAGTCTTAACAAATTCTGAAGATATGACCAAATATATAAACTTGCATTTAACACTTGGAAAAAATTCAGAGGGGGTTCAAATCATTCCACAAGTAACCATATGTTAATACAAAATATCCAAATTTTTGTAAAATTTTCACTTTCAAAGGAAGTTATAAGTTCTTTGTATACAAATTCGATTCCAAGACACTCGAGGTCAACAAGTGGTGGGGTGCTTGACATTGGACATGGATATGGACTTGGATTTTTTCTTCAAAATTATGATGGTACTTGATGATTGTGATCTATTTTGGTTGAATTTAACTCTATCCAAATTAATCCAGATTTTTTTAAAATCCTAACCTAGCTATAATCGTAAGCTAAAATATTTTGGGTTAATTTTATAAAGGGATACAGTTGGACTAATAATATAGGGGTAAATTTAACCAATAGAAATGAGTGTAAATCAGATCTATTTTTTTCAAAATTTCGGATCTCTAGATTGACAGAATTTTTTTAAATTTTGACTTACCTACATGTGTTTGAATTTTTTAGGTATTAGTCGATTTTATCACAGTGGCTATATAACACCCTATCAAAGTATGTTTACACTAATCCATGAATTAAATTTCGGACTTTTTACATCATTTTCTGGCCCTGGGGGATTATCAAGTCCCTACACACTTCATTCACAAATTATTCAACTACTTCGAGGTAAAATATTTCCATAAATTTTGGTATTCTAATATACTGACCTTATTTAGGCAAAAAATTCGAAAAAATTCCAAATCAAAAAAGTCATGACATGCAAGATATTTATCCTGATGAATTCTTGCATTTTGAACTTGATAAATCAAAATTTCAAACTATTCAAAAAGACCTCAAATCTACAACAAAATTTGCTGAATTTGCTGGACTTTTCGGAAATGAAATTTTGGGTAAAATATTTACAAAATTTTTACAAAATTTTTCAAAATTTCTCAAAATTATAAACTTTTTTCGACTACATTTCAGGAAATATTGTGATTGAATTTAGGCAAGGAGATCCAAATGGCGAATTATATTTCAAATATGGCAAATGGGGCACAGGTTTGAGCTAATTTTGGCTCTGGTTTAATCTCATCCCTATTTTGGTTGACTTTGCACCTATATTTATGGTCTAACTTTCTAAAATTTATTAAGTTAGTTTAGAAATTTAAAAATTTTGGATTAATTTCATATCAGAGATAAAGTTAGACCAAAAAATAGAGATATATTTAACCAAAATAGGGATGAAATTAAACTTATGTCTATAAATTTTCCAAATATTTGGGTTTTATTTGTCATTTTGTCAATTTTGCAGGTTATGTAAGGCAGGTAAATGGACAAAATTTCCTAGTCGATTTCGATACAGATGCTATACACTTTTCTTGGGCAAATGGAAATGAGTTTGAAGGATTCCCGATACAATTTGCAGACTCAAATCTCAGACTCATATTTTCAGGTGGTCAAGAATTTGTGAGAAATAGAACTATTGATACTTTACCAGACAAAATTTGGGATCCTGAATCATGTACTTAATATTACAATCTATTATAAAACGATTATAAATTGTAAAAGTTATTAAAGAATTAAAGAAAATTTTGATCAAAATCACAATTTTTTGACATTTTTATACACTTTTTTGAAACCTCCAACAATTTTATTGATCAATATTCGCATATAAAATCCTATAAAAAGTTCTACAGATTATAAGATAAGGAAAGTTAGACCAAAAATCGGGATATCAATTCAATAAATATTGGGATAGATTAAATCGGAGCCTAAGAAATAAGGTTAAATTTTTTTATAGAACCTAAAAGCTTGATTTTTAGGATTTAAAAAACTGATAATATCATCATTTATATTAAAAAGTAGATATTTATTAGGCAGTTTAATTATATTAGTATAAATATACATTTTCAAAATACCTATATATGTATAAGTTAAAATATTGATTTAGACATGACTATATAGTGTATTATAAAAAGTATAAAATTGTTTATAAATATATAAATTATATAATATATTTTTGAGTCTTTCATTATTGCATTATAATAAGTTCTTGGTTTTTAAAATTTGTAAAATAAATAATAGTTAATTAATAGTAGTATAGTTGATATTTATCGTGTTAAAAATTGAAAAATTTAAAGTATATTTAACTGCTCATATTCAATTCGTATAAAATTCCAAGTAAATCTTCGATAGATTTCTAATGGCGAAAGTATGCTGTAAAATCAAAATTAGTTTCATTTAGCCAAATATTTTGAGTTAATTTCATAGATGGGGAAAAGATAGACCAAAAATATATAGGGGTAAATTCTACCAAAATAAGATTAACAAAAGCCTAAATTAAATGAGTTATTGAATCCAAATTACCTCATAAGAACTTCGTTATGATCCCATCCAAGATTAGTAAATGATAGAGTCCATCCAAATCTTAGGAATAAATTTTGAACAATTGCAAAATAATAGAATTTTCTTGAATAAAGTATCCTTTCTCGAAGTAATCTTGATTTCCCGTCAACTTTTGTAAATAATCCCCAATCAAATTTAAAATCCCAAATACAGGAATATATAGAGCTGATTATAGCTGAGGCAAGCCACAAAAATAAAAATATATTTACTTCACCCTCTACAAATGCAAAAGTTACAAAAATTTTAAAATATTGCCTAATATTTTACAAAATTTTAGGTTAGGTAAGGTTACCTTTTGGAGCATAAGCATTACTCAAAGTTGAAAAAATGACAACCAAAAAAGTGGTAGAATATTTCCCAGCATTCACCAGATATGGAAATGGTTTACCAGTCTGAAAAATTTTTAAAAAAATTTATAAATTTTGAGAAAAATTTGAGAAATTTTGCAGTAGTAGATCTAAGAAATAGACTAACATTTAATCTTAATCCTATTTTGGTTGAATTTACCTCTCTATAAAGTCTAACTTTGCACCTGTATGGTATTAGCCTAAAATTTTTTAGTTTAGGTTAGGCTAGGTTCATTTCATATAGAGGTAAAGTTATACCAAAAATATAGGGGTAAATTCAACTAAAATAGGGATTAGAAGCCTTTTTTTGACGATTTAAAGCACAGATTTTAAGAAAAATTTATGAAATTTGTGAAAATTTGGAATCAAAATTTACATCTTTGAATTGGCGAATACACTGTAAGAATCGGAACCAAGCGGGTAAGACTGCTATTAAGGCACGCCAGAGGATCCTGTAGCCTAAATTTCACAATAAATTGATAAATTTTTGAAATTTTGGTAAAATTTTGAACTTTTTTCTAATAAAGTACCTGTTATTTCGTAATTTCGAGCTTCAGATTGTGACAGAGAAAAGGCAATAAAATGTTCAAAATCGAGAAATACCGAAGCCAAACTGTTCATCTGATCTGCGAGCCAAAAGTCAATAAATCTCACCGAAAGTAGGGGAGAAACAAAAATTCTGATCTGAAAACAAAAACAAAAGATCAATTCTTCTCTAAAAAACGTAATTTAGTCACAATTATTTTCTACATTTGGGTCAGATTAAGGTATCTCAGAGCTGAATAAAATTATCACAATCTCAAAATTCTAATCTGTGTCTCAAATTTATTCTAACCCAATTATTTTCCCAGCTTTTTACAAATTTTTATCAATATGGAGCTAAAATACTCCCGAGTAATGATTAGGAAAATCCAGGATTTTAAGTAATTGAATTTCATGAAATCCTTGATTTTGATTTAACCTAAGTATGAGCTTTTTTATCTTTGAAAAACCTTGTTTTAGCTTAATTTTTAGTCTGATCATGATTGCAAATTTTTGAGACACATTTTACATTTATTTTTTAAAGGTTCAGAATTAATTTCATTCCTATTTTGGTTGAATTTACTCCTATATGTTTGGTCTAACTATGCCCCTGTATGAAATTAACTCTTATTAGTCTTTTAAAAATCCTAGCCTAACCAAACCTAAACTAAACTAAACTAATAAATTTTTTGGATTAATTTCATACAGAGGTAAAGTTAGACCAAAAGTATAGGAGTAAGTTCAACCAAAATGAGTCTTTAACTTTTCCAAACAATTTCAATTTTGACGATATTTTTGATCAAATAAATATCACATAGATATCAAGTCAAAAAAACCTTGTTTTAATGAAATTTTGTACATTTTATTAGCATTTTAATTACAAATTTAGTTAATAATATAGCTAAGAAATGAGTATATAAGCATACTTTATATCAGTATGTAGACTTACCACAGAATCAAAGAGCCAATATCGAAATTCATATCGCCATATATGAGCAGGGCAAATAAAAAAGACTACAAGACTCAAATAAAAAATTCCCAAGGGATTAAATAATTTGGTGTCCCAACTTGGCCAATTTATGAATAGAAAAAAACACAAAATCCACAAAATTGTAAGGCAAATACACACTTTGAGTAGGAACTTGGATAAGTCTTGTTGACCTTCAAGGTCAAAAATGAGTAAAAATTTGATTCCAGCTTCTCGTAAAAAATGTAAATTACAAGAAATAAGATATAAAAATAAAATGAAATTAAATGGTCCTCGAAAAAGTCTTAAAAGACTCAGCCAGTCTATAGATGGATTTGATGTAATTGGATTTTTGTCCTCCAAAAAATTTGGTAAATTGCTACCAAGTTCAGAAGTCAGTTCTTGAATTGATTTTTGTTTCAAAATTGTTGTAAAAAATATAAGTCCAGCGATTATAAGGATCACAGCTATTCCACAAAATATAAGACAAATCTGTAAAAACCAAAAATAGACAATAAGTTTAGTATAATTTATTACATCATTGAGTAAGGTTCAGTTCATAAAATACTTACTTTTGACCATTACTCAAAAATACACTTGTGCTACTACATATAGATATGCATACAGTAATGCCAAAAGTACTTTGAAGAATAAAAAAAATTATCATACATACTAAATGAACAAATTATATATTAGAAATTTTTAGATTAGAAAGTTTCATTTATTATATTTTATTTATTTTTTTTTTTGAGTAATTTAAATACAGTAGAATGTCTCTATAAAGTAAAGTTCCCTAAAAAAAAGGTTTGATAAAATACGAGTTTTGAATTTAGAGAGATTTTACTGTATTTCAAATTTGTAGATTCTGTAAAATGTCTCTATAAAGTACCCTACCTACAGTTTTTTGTAAAATCTATTTTTTTGTGAAAAATGAGCTTTTTAAGATTGAGAGTAGGTAGGTACTCTATAAAGAGATTTTACTATATAGAGAGGTGTGTCATAAAAAAAGGTCATAGGTTTTCATAAAAAGTGTCCTAAGCCTAGAAAAAGTATAATCAGAATCAGATCATGCACTTTTTTCCGAGTTTTTTTGATCACTTTTTTGATATTTTGTTCACTTTTAGAGCGCTTACTTTGAGTGCGGAGCACGTTAATTGAGTCCAGTCTTTCTGGGGCACTTTCTGACCACCACCACCTCTGACCTGGATAAGTGGACTTGATGGGTTGAGTAGAGTCTTGGAGCTGACGGACATTCTCTGGGCAAGCCGAACGATGACTGACCGCAGAATCCGACGCACCATCCTAAAAATCCTTAGATTCAGCTTCAGATGAGGATATTGAGATTTGGATTTTGGGCCCAGTGGAAAAAACCAAATCAAACAAGAACACAAAAAAAAATTATTTACCTACTATGCAGGTATATCTATACATACTAATACACTTTATAATATTTTAATATTGACACTGTTTTTAACTTGGGCTTGTAGCTGAAGTAAGGTACTTGGGACAAGTATAGTCACACACATGTCTATAAAATCAAAATAAATACCTTAATATACGATACAATGATACAAAAAAAGAAACAGAATTTCCGTAAAAACTTTAAAAATTTTGGGTAATTTCAATATTTTATTTTAGAAAGGCTCCGATTTTTCCTCATCCATTGGTTGAATTTACCCCTATATTTACCCTTGTGTGAAATTAGCACAGCATTTTTTAACCTAATCTAAAAGTAAAAACATTTTGCGTTAATTTCATATGTATAAGTTAGATCAAAAATATAAGGATTAATACTACCAAACTTAAGTCATTTACTTCGTAGAAATTATTGAAAACTTGAATTTCTTTGTATATTGAGATTAGAATATCCACTATTAACTAAGGGAAACTTTAAAATTAGAGAAAATCTCCAAAAATTTCATTCATCTATAGGCCAACTTTCAAGTCAACTTTTAAAAAAATTTCAAATATTCTAAAAAATTTAAAAACACTTAAGATTAGAAAAATGTCTTATCTGTATTATATTCTCTTTTCAATTTCAAATCGGTTTCTCTATATTGTACAACTGAGCTATGCATTTATATCAGGTCTAATAAACCCAACTTTGGTTTTTGTTCTTCCAATTTTTGATCAAAATCAAAATCAAAATACAATTGATTGTAAAAACTCTATACTGATACTTTAAGTTTGATTTGGATATTTGAAAATTTTGTAAATAAAATACGCTTAAAAAGCTTTTTTCTACCTTATAGTACTTCTCATTTATCCTTTTTTCAGAGGGTGAAATCGGATTTTTCAGAGCTTAATTAATGTGGATAATATTATGGTGTATTCATTACTTGTCTATATATCTCACTATAGTGTAATCACGACTATTTACTCCATTTTATTGACACATGTGAAGCTTTACTTGCCATACCATTGTAGTATCGATATCGGTAAAATCACTTATCATTTCATTATACTGACTGAAATAGGTTTAAATTTTAATTGTGTAAATAAAATCATAATACAAATATCAAATATCAAACAGTATAGAAAAAAAAACAAGAATAAATACGAGGCTGTCGCCAAGGCTCGTTTTACCTACAAAAATATCCATTTTGACTTTTAAAAAAAATATTGTACCTACCTATGATATTATACTGAATAGTACCTAAATATTTTGTAAGGTAAATAAGATCACAATAATAAATTGGTCCCTATATTTTGACTACATACACCTACATACCTAATATATATCACAAATACAAATTAGTAGTAGAACTGCCACTGTCACTGATAATATGACGCAAGTATAAAAATTTTTAACTCAATATTTACACATCCACTCCTGTATCTTTATTATGTGGATAAGATAAGATAAATTTTGAAACTCGAAGGAT
This sequence comes from Nanhermannia cf. coronata Gr-Ori-00579, assembly GCA_034699045.1. Lineage (NCBI taxonomy): Eukaryota > Metazoa > Arthropoda > Arachnida > Sarcoptiformes > Nanhermanniidae > Nanhermannia > Nanhermannia cf. coronata Gr-Ori-00579. The sequence continues at coordinate 34,147 of JAQIXA010000621.1, forward strand.
CCTCAAACAAATAACAAAAAAATTGAGAGAGAGAGAAAAAAAATAAGTAAATTATTTCAATGAATAAGTGTGGTCTTTTACACAGTTCTAATTCTAATCTGAAGGTGAAATGTTCACAAAAAAACCAAAAAAAAATATGAAGAAATCCACGGATTTCATGGTACATGGTTACATGGTTTTTATTGTCAGGTATAATATTTTTAGATTAGAGTAGGGTACTATTGTTAGATTGTATTGTTTTTTTCAACTATTATTATTATATTCTGTAGTAGGGTACTTGAAAAAGGTGTCGAAAAAAAAGGTTGAAATATTTTGTACAAATTGACTAGAATGGTATTTTTATACTGTGAATATGAATACTAGGAATAAAACCTTTTTGCCAACTAATTTTTATGTTTGTAAGTTTCGACTGTCTGCTTTTTTTTTGAATATACCTAAATATACCTATACTTATATACAGTATGACTAAATACTTGGTATAATTTATTCACTATAATATTGTATACCTATATATACTGTTGTTAAGTAGGTATTTAACTATGTATAAATATGCACAAGTATAAATATAAATAAAAGTAAATAGAACATGGAAATACACATGTTTGCCCTACTTTGTGCCTTTTTATACTTTATAGACAAAAATCAGAGTCCAGAATTTGTTTCTACGACTCTAATCCCGGTGACTTGAGCTTAAATTACTTGTAGTAGATATCATAAACTGTATCTAATTCTAAGGATCTAATTTAGTATCCAATTTACTCATTTGTTTGTAAAAGTATATGAGATTTTAATGAGCTTTAGGAAAGTAATTTTCTATAATATACTTACCTAATGGTTTATTTTATAAGGCATTTTTTTGTCATAAAATCCGTAGATATTTGAGTTAAATGAGATTTTAAATGATAGATTTAGATCAAATGAGTTTGAAAGACCTGATAGAAGTAATAGTAAGGTAATAGAGATATATTCCTGGTTTTTTGAAAATCTCAATTAAAAAGGTACAGTATGGCTTCTATATAAAGCCATCTCCGTATATGAATTTAACAGTAAAAAAGGACCATGTATCAGTAGTTAATTGTAGTATGTACCTATATTATAAAAAGACTGATTAATACAGTAGTTCTATCTTAAGGGATATATTTATTGGTAATTTATAGAGAAATTGAGATACTTATAGAGAGTATAGAAGTTCAACTTTGATCATATTTTTAAATAAAGATAGGTAATTTCATCTCTTTTATGGTCGAATTTACCACTTTAAATTTGGTCTAACTTTACCTCTGTATGAAATTAACCCAAATCTTATTAAATTTAGTTTAGGTTAGAGTAGCATAGTTTAGGGTTTAAAAAAAAACTGAATTTCATACAGTTAGATCAAAAATATAGAGGTAAATTCAATCAAAATAGGGATGAAATTAAATCGGAGCCTTTTTCAAACCCTAAACATTCAAATTCTATTAAAAAAATAAGAATTTTGAGCTTCAAAATTATAAAACCTAAAAAAAGCCTTATAAAAAGTGGTATTATCTCAATTTTAATTTTATGTTCTAGTTTTCATTTATCTGAATACATATCAGTACCCTACCCTACTACATTACAAAGTCTAGGATTTCAAAGTTCAAATTTGAGATAAAAATACCAGTATGCTACTGAAATAGCGATTTTCTCAATTTAGATCAATTCTAAAATGGAGAAATGACTTTTTTGATTTCTAATCGGTCAAATATTTCAATCATTTATAAGTGCTAGTAAAAGTTTAATCCTAGAAGTAATGAGATAAGTGTAATAATTAGCCTAATTTCAAGTGTCACTTAAATTTTGAAACATTTTATGCAATTTTTTATAACTTTGTACTTTACTGGTTCATAGATACAGATACTACATAGTACATAGTACCATGATATTTAATTGAAATGTTACATTTATTAAACACGTGCTAATTCACTCGGATATATTGCTACTATCTAGGTTTAATTTACTTTTTGTAATCTTTTTGAAGTGTGGAGGTTTTTGTGTTTTATTTGCACTTTGTTGTAATTGAGGCTGAACATGCATTTATATAATTATATATATAATTTAATTTTGGTAGGAAACATGAAAGTATTATACTATTGATATAACATACTATTACAATAGTTTTAGTTTTAGGTAATATGAATAATTGATTACTGATACGATACAGGAAAATACTGGTTTTAAATTCAAATATTTTATGATAAAATAATATGTACTTTTGGCTTGTAACAGTAGAGTACATAGGTAATCGTAAAACTACACATAATTCGAAATATATAAGTTCTTAAGGAAATGTGCAGGACGTTTCACACAAATGTAATGGGCGAAAATGTTTAGGTCTTAATTTAATATAATATAAACCAGATTATTTAACAGATAAGATGTCAAATTGAAAGAAAATTTAAAGGAGATCAAGAATCTGAAAACCTTTTCATGCTAAGATTACCAGGTCAAAAGTTGTGGGTTAATAAACAGAATAAATGTTAAAATTGAAGGTTTTCGAACACTATTATGCCTGGGAATCATAAATTTTGACAGTTCAAGCCTTTTAGACCAATTTTGGCTTATTTAAATTTTTCTTCCATGGAAAATGTCTTGAGCTGCATGACCCATAACTTTTGACCTAGTAAACTTAGCATGAAAAGGCTTTGAGATTCGTGAACAAAATTAAATTTTCAATCGATTGCATATCTTACATGTTCAAAAACCAGATCATATCCTATACTATATTAAGGCCTAAGGCCTAAACATTTTCGCTCATTACTTTTGGAACGACCTATAATTGAGATAAGTTTATCAAAATTAAAAATAAAATCTCATCAAAATGGCTAAATTTTGTCAATTTCAAATAATATTCGCATAAAAGTATGGAAAATTAATCAATATTTTCAGCAAAATGTCGGAATTTAGATTAAAATTTGCATAAAACTATCAAAATTTGATCAAAATATCAAAATTTCAACTAAAATTCACATAAAAATATCCAAAGGATGTATTTGGCTTCCAGGCCTTTACATGTTAAACCTCATACGAGTACTCATATAAAGGCCCATTATAATCCGAAAATATCCTTTAGAAAGAATTAGCATATAAGAGATATTAATTTCAAATGAAATTTTCATCAAATTTACATCAAAGTATCGAAATTTGTTTATAATTCTCACAAATATTGAATTTTATTAAGATATGACTTTATGTAGGTATATATTGTTTTGTCAATTTCTAATAAAATTCATCGAAAAATGGCACAATATTAAAAAACTTAAACAAATAAATAAAGTTTTTATTTATTTACAATCATATTAAAACCAAAAAAGTACAAACTCTTACAATAAGCTTAAATTTTTCCAATTTTTTCAATTTCTAAGATTTTGCTCAAAATTTTGAGAATTTTAAAGAATCTCGATTGACATTTTTAGACTAGCTATTCAATATATTCAATAAATACTGCTAGTCTTGTTTAAATAGACAACTGCCTAGTTCTCTACAAGATAGTCACTTTTAGCTATATCACTACTATCTAATGTAAAAAACAGGATATGTCAACCTCATACTTGGATTTCCATATAAAAAACATTGCGTAAATTTTAATCAAAATCAAAGATAGGATTTCAATCATATTTTTATTCTATTAGAAAGTAATGCGTAAATTATAAAAAAACAGATAGCCTAGGTAGATGCTTTATGATCCTAATAACCATCTAAATTTTGATACCTACCTAAATAATTATAAATAGCTAATACTTAAAAATAATTGACAATTTGTTTTTCTGTTTTAGAATGGTCGTAAGTCATTAATCATTAAGTAAATAGTAGATACTTATATTTAAACAAAAAGTAAATAAATAACATGTGCTTCTCGAGTAACCATCCTGAAAGCTAGTAATTTAATTTTTTGAAAAAATACACTTATAAATATATATTTTACTATAGATCTCATTTGAAACAGAGTCCTTTACAAAAATTTGAAATTTTTGGCCCTTTCAGAACATTTTCAACGCTCAAAATTTTTCTAATTTGTTTAAGTCAAATTTTTTTAGCAAAAAAACACACACATTTTGGGATAGATAGAATAGCTCGTTCTAATCATTAAACATTGTACAAAAATATGTACAAGTTTCTCGGTATTATTTTTTGATTAGTTCATATATTACCAAAGAGCGGAAAAATATTCTTTCGAGGTCTCTGAATATCGAAGAGAAAGCTCCTAAACTCTACTAGAAATCCGTTT
>JAQIXA010000622.1:0-38392 GCA_034699045.1 Nanhermannia cf. coronata Gr-Ori-00579
TCATTCTGTTATTAGTCTTTAGGGAATACAAATGCAGACATAAATAACTATCCCTACATTTTATGCAAAAACACATGAATACCACGGTTACCATCAGACTATACATAAAAAGACCTATCGCGTCGCAATCATTACAAAATTTGGAATATTTTATGATATTTTGCATATTTTTTAGGTCGTATAGTTTTCTTTCTAGGAGGGTCGGGGAACTGAACTATTCAACCTTAAGATCTTTTGAGTCTTGAAATTTTTTGGACTCGAGCTATAAATTCATGTCATGGAAATTTTTTAATTTTTCTTTAACCTACCTATATGAGATCTAAAAATGAGTTTAAAAACTTGAATTTTAGTTCAATTTCGAGTTGATGACCAAAAATTTTGACGAAAAAAAATATGGCTCAAATCGAAGCGAATGATGATATGGGTAGTAGAATCCTCCAGATTCTAACTGAGGTAAAAATTATCAAATATTTATCAAAATTTTGTCAATGTTGAACTTTCAATATATCGGTGTATCGGTATCGTTCTATTTATGTTTTAGAATGGCAAGCTTTTCAATTATACGTCGGTGTCCGAGATGCTCCGCTTCCGGCTAGTCTCCAAGAGAATGAACTTGCAGGTGCGAACTTCACGAAAGTTTCGTATGAATCCCGTTGTGTTGGATAAAAATGTGACATGGGCACCCAGAGATAACCAACAGGTCCAGACTTTGGACCCTCCAGACGAGTGGACCAGGTACAAAAATCACTATCCATTCTTGACAATTTTCAATTCGAAATCCTTTCTTTCCTTCTTTTGAGATGTAATATCTAGGCTTTTAAAATTGAAATTTGAGATAAGAGTTCAGAGTATCTCTACAAGTACCCTTAGTTTAATCCCATCTCAATTTTGGTTGAATTTAGGTCTAACTTTACCCCTGTATGAAATTAATTCAATTTTTTAAAAGTATAGTTAGAACAAAAATATATGGGTAAATTCAACCAAGATAAGGATGATATTAAATCGGAGCCATTGTTTTTGATCTGCAGGTTCACCTTTACCCAGTTCCCCCTGAGGGATGCACCTGAGAATTTTTGCCAATATTGGCGTGGCATCATGATTGAACGGGTTCGAGTCATATCTCTGGTTCGAGTTCGAGTCGACTGCTCATTCATTTATCGGTAAAATCCCTTTTCAGTTCTGATAAACCACATTTGGTCACATTTTTTTTAAACAAATAGGATTCTCGGTAATGTGACTCACTTGGAGGAGGTAAATTTTGAAAAAGGTAAACTTTTGAAACTTTTGACTTTGAAATTTCTAAGCTATTAGTAGTTTTACTAAGTTTTACTGGTAATAACTCGTATTCTAAAATTATTGTTTTATATCTATCGTAAATTAACCAAATCTGATATCTCTGATCTGAGTTTTGCTTTAAGTGTCATGGATTGCGAGCATTCACTTTGTTTTTGATGGAGGTCGGATGAGAAGTGTCAAGAGAATCTGTCAATTCTCGCACGGAACTCGAATGTTGGGTCAAGGGAACGCCACCATTAGAAAAATCTCAATTTCAAGTAAAATTTTTCTTAAATTGATCAAAATTTGATCAAATATATCGATATATTTTTGATCACTTGTAGAAAACTAAACAAATTTTGTTTTTTGTTATCCTAGAAAATCACATTATGCCATTGTGTGTCCTAAATATGCTTAAACATCGAAGTCAAGAGGTTTTGGAAGAATTCTCTTTTAATAATGGGAAGCTAAATGCTCTTCAAAAAAGGGCAGTTACCCCTAGTTGGGAACAAGTGGCTCAGAGTTTGAACTCGATTTTGGCTCAGAACTTTGCCAATTTAAGGAAGCTTGAGTTGAAAGAGTTTGCGGATTGTACCCAATTTCTGGGAACAATGCAAGAATCATATAGAAGATATTTAAATACTCAAAATTTTCCAGTAGAGGTCAGAAATAATTGAAATTTACAAGGGAACAGACCTAACTGCACCTCTGAACCTAGATATGTGACACATAAGGTTACAGGATAAATAAGGCATCTTATTCATAAATCTAGGTCCAAATGTTCAGAAAGTTGTGTTCCCATGCTAGATTTAGAATTTTTTGGATTTTTTTTTTGGATTTTACAGTTAAGATTGAGAGAGCTTAATCTGCACAAGGTTCCAATTCCACCTGGTGGAGAGCAAAATCTTCTTGAAGTTCCAACGAATGTTCCACATCTTGATTTACTTCTGAACCAAATTGGAAATTTAGAAAGAGTTTCGCTCTCCTTCCCAAATCTCAATCCAAATGATTCAATAAGGCTTCAACAGTTCATCCAAACAGCTCATAACCTCACTCAAATGACACTACTCGTCACAAATAGTACTGAACCTTTAAACTTGGATTGCATGTCAGAGGCTGGGGTCTTACCAAGGATAAGAAAATTACACATTTATGATTGCAATCAAACTGCAGCTAATATTGATGGTGGTTTTTTGACAAATATTGCTCAACATCTTCCCAATTTAGTTGATCTTGGACTGAATGGTCATTTCCTTTCGAAAGCTCAATTGATGGACTTTTTCCAAGCAAGTTTTCCAGCAAAAGGAGAAAATCATCTGGAGAAGTTGACAATACTTGATGCTAATTTAATTGATAATGAGGTTATGCAGGTGATCATTCAAAAGTTTGACAAAATGCGGGAAATCCGTATTATTGATTCACCAAAACTCGGCGACTGTGGAATGACAGGACTACCTGAAGAAATGGTCAAGAAAATTAGTAGTAATAAGAGCTTTGGTCTATTTTTAGAGAATGGTTCTAAAATAAAAGAGTTTGAAACATTGACAAGTATTTCTCAACTCAAGTGTAAGTATTATACCATATAATTTTATAAAATCAAGCTATTAATGTAATTCAGGATTGAAAAACCAGATTTTGAGCTCTATTATACAATGTATTTTGAGATCAAAAGATTTTTCCGTTCTGACTTCAGCTACTAGATTCTCGGTCTCTTCTAGCTATAACAAAATTGGATTTCAAGGGGTGCCCCAATGTTACTGACTTGTCCTTGATGATTGGCTTTAAGTTCGACCACCTTCGAGATATCAACTTGACCAAATGTATCTATGTAAGTTGGTAAAATTCAAAATTGTCTTGATGCTTGATTCATAAATTCATAAATTATAATGATTTATACTTTTTTTTAAAAGGTCACAAACATTGGTCTTCAATGGCTTGCTAAAAACAATCCAGCGCTGGAGAAAATTACTTTGGTCAAAAATTCTCGTGTAGACTTTAATGGAGTCAATTCAATGATTATTGCTAGACCTACTTTGGCGACCGTTTTTTCGACAATTGTATGTCTTATTTAATCTATTTAAAAGAAACTTGAATTTTTAATTTTTTTGTCGATTTTTTAGAAGAATCTTCAAGTTGGTGAGGGTGACTTTACCACTTTTACTGCTACCAATGACAATCAACTAAATCAGCTCATAAGGAAAATTCAATTGGTGAAGAATATTGATTAGTAGATCACTTGCATAGCTTATAGATTATACATAATTGTGCTAAAGATAAGGGTTACATTAACATTAGACTATAGACTGTAATAGATACTTATAATAAGGCTATCGAAATTTTGAATAGAGTATCTAAACTTTAAAATGAATATTAATACTTGAATAATATAATAATTTAATAAGGCTTGAAGGCTATTTAATAGGCATTGGATTTGAATAAACATAAAACTGGTTCGATTTTATAATTATATTTTTGATAATAAACAGAACAGAAGTATCTTTATTCTACCTAAAATCAAAAATAATAGGAGAAATTCAAATACTCGTATAGTAAGTAGGTACCTACTGTAGAAAAATTGCTTAGAAAATAAATGTTTTTAAATAGGGCATGCAGGTATATCTAGCCAGTCATATTTGGTAATTTTGATCAAATTAAGAAATCATTTTTACATCTTTTATGAATACTTACTAGACTATAAGTATTTGAGGGTTGAAAAATAAAGTTACCTAAAGTTAAGGTTATGAATTCTTGAGGTTTGTAGTCAGTTGAAGCAGGGGTTAAAGTTTTATAAAAGAAAAGTGTGATAATTTCGCTGACATTACTTCATTCAAAAAGTTGGAGTAAAAAGTCAAGTCAAAAAAGGGTTTTTTATGTCCTAATATTCGTCTTATTTCACCCTTTTACCTACCTACCTATGTATAATATACTATACCTATTACAGTATTAGATCTCATATAGAGCATAATAAGTCTGCAACACTTGAATAAACACCATGTGCATTGAAATGCATTGAAATGTCCCAACAATTCTTTCTCACTACCCCACCCCCATTTATTTTTTTGGGTAAAAAATACTTATATAGTTTGGTAGTAGGGGAAACTGACAAGCAATCTCAACCCTTGCATCAAAAAAGATATTTTTTATCCAACCCTTATTCTACTGGATTTTTTTCTCAATTTCCATTATTTCAACAATTGCTTTATTCAAAGTAGATCTTTTACTTTCTCCAAATCTACAAAATCAGAACAAGTAACAAGATATTTAAGTCAGAAAATTTTTGAGATTTTAAAAAATTCAGGATTATGTAATTTTCCAAATAGTACAGATACGAATACACATTGTAAGCCTCATAAAGTTTTTAAATTTTTTTAAGATCAAAATCACATAAACTAAATTAGAAAATAACACTACTTAGGCAATTGTTATTGATAAATGTCTTTGAAATAGAATTTAAACATTAGGTTCATAATTTACTGGTAAAATTTTGAAATACAATTTCAATGTTATTATTTTTAGAGTATAAACTAACCATATTCTTATTTTACTTGTGGATTGATTTTGAACAAAAAAACATTATTTTTAATCTTGAAAAGTGCTTAAACTTTAAACCTACGTATATGTAAATACAGATTACATACAAGAGAGTCTGATTAAAATCCTGTTTTAAACTTCTTCAAGAACGACTTTTTCAAGACTTTCAAGGGGATTCAAAAATAAATAAAATTCGCTCTATCATGTATTGTTCTTTTCATTCACGTTCACGAGGAGATGAGTATCAATTTCCCTCATTCAAAGTTTATGAAGGAAGCTTATTTACTTATAAGTTATAAGTATATACGAGTATGTTTAAGTACCTATGCTATATAGAAATAGAAGTCCTAAGGGCTAAAAAAGTAAAGCTAAGTAATAGTAATAATAAATACAATGGTAATAGTGATCTCAACGCTTTTGCTTTAAAAAAAGCAAAGAAATGAAATGAAAGAAAGCTGATTTTGAGTTTAAATGCTAAGCACACAAGGACAATGGAAAGAAAGGAAACCACAAAAGAGAAACTAGATGATCAGTTCCATACTATCTATGTAGTATGTATATATGTCCTGGATAGATACTGTAGTTAAAAATATATATTTATTTTAAGAAGAAATGAAAGAAATGAAAGTCAAGTCATTTTATTTCTCTAGACAGAGATTTAGAAAAACGTGAACTAGAGAGGAAATCGGTGAGTCGTATCGTATCCTTACTATCCTCACTGAATGAGAAAAGGGAGAGAGAGAGAATTTAAAGTAAAAAAAGAGAAACTCTTTTTTCCATTCGAAGAAATAATGGACTTGTTCTGAATCACAGTATCAGAGAAAGAGAATATGTTTTAAAAATAGGCAATATTTGTAAATTATAGTTGAAAATTATCAGGACATTTAGTAAAATTCAAAATACATGAAAGAATTAAATACTCAAAATCTTAAATCATAAATTTTATGAAATTTACCATTACAAAATTGAAAATTGGCTTTATATAGATAATTGTACCTACTAACATAGAAAAAAATGTTCTAACTCAAGCTAGGTAACATTTACCTCCTATTATATTAGCAAAAAAGAACTGTAGATTTTTACACACTTAAGATTAGTTTTCAAAATTTTGATGAAAATTTTATTACCTACCAATGATTAATGATTGATTCTAGCTTAAGCATAGGTGACCAATTTCCAAAATAGAAAACTTTTTAAAAATTCCTTTTAGTTTATTTCATTTGAAAATTTTGCAAATTTTTATTCAAGATATGAATTAAAATGAGTTGGAGTACCCTACAGATACTTACCAGGCCTAGCAAACTAAAAGAACCTATTGAAATTTTTTTGATAAAAAAGTAAAGAAAAGCATTTTTGAGTAAAAATACTAAACACTTACACAGGTACCCTGTCAAATTTTTCATTATTTTATTTGACACTTTTGCATTTTGAAAAGTGGTCTAATAAACTACCTACTTTATAAAGTATAGTAGAGTCAAATGCACTTTTTTCTGCTTTACTTATAGTATAGTGTCTTACCATTGACTCGAATAAATTTTTATATTTCTAATTCTAAACCATGACTTTTTCTTACATTACATTGCACTGTACTGTATTACATTATATTGTCAACTCCAACCCCCTACTGGGGTAGTTACACAGCTTAGACTATATAGGAAAGCTAACAAAGTCCAACAATTTTCCAAGTTCATAGAATTGCAATTGCACTCTCGCACATAAATACTCATAATAAGCCTAATATTATTTAATATAGAAAAGTGAAATACTGATACGACGCCCTTAGACACAGACACAGATACCTAATATTAAAAAGAAAGTGTTTTCAAACTAATTAGCTCGCATGCTTTCAAAATACTCGGTGCCTTCATATAGACATGTAGGAAATACCTTTAAGACACCTTTCGACCTTATTTTGTCAAAAAAATGCGATAAAAATCTGAAATGGTGATTTTGCCTCTGTATTTACTTTCTATTATTTACAAAGCTTTGTAAATAATAGAAAGTTTTTTGTTGTTTTTGTTTTTGTAGTTTTTGTAGTTTTTGTTGTTTTGCCTTTGCAAAGGCAAAACAACAATTTAAGATTTTTTTTCATAGAAGTTTAGATTGCAGGTTTACCTACCGCCTACCGTATATTAACCTATATTAACCTATATTATGTCATGTAAAGCATGCAATTTTACGCTTTCATGATGGTCAGGACTTTTATTTAGGACATAAGGTCAAGATAATAATTATCCAGTATGATTTATGAGTTTCAATAAAGAGCAGCTAAAGGGAAAAAATTAATAGAGTTTGTTCTATCTAATTGTCATCAATCGGAGAGCCCCGTCGAGCTCTACTCTGACTCTGTACTGACTATAAGTATAGACTATATCTGTATACTTACTACTCCAATTTAAGTCAAAATAAAAAAGGCAAATCTATTATTATTTTTTATTATTAGGGGAAATTGAACGACCATTTCAGACAAACATTCTTTTACTTTTATTTTTACTTTACTTTGAGAAATGCATTTCTCCCCTCTAGGCTATCATTTCCCTTGAAAAGGGGAGAATAAAGTATTTTAGGCCAATTCAAAGTATTTATAAAAATAATATACCTACCTAGTTAATGCTTACTTGCACTTGCATCCAAGTAGTAGAGTTCTTATGAAGTTATTTATTGACAAAAAATTGCATTCAAGTTCAAGGGGGTTGAACAAGGAAATTGAATGAGATTTCAAAATTTATATTTTAGAAGAAAAGTAGGAGTTTCAACAGGAAGGGTCAACTAATTTTAGAGTTTGCTAAATAGCCTTAAATGACCATTAAATGACTTTTTGAATGGCCAGTGTCCAGCCCCTAAATAGCTTAAATTCTTTGCATTTTTTTACAGTTTTTAATAGCTATACATACTACAGTTGGATATTATGGATTTAGTTGAGGCTTCAAATTGAAGAATTTGAGAAATTCTGTGATATCAATGTGTGTGTTCTGGAATATAAAATAAATGCAATTGCATGACTAGGCTCATTACAACAAACTGTTAGGTTTCCGTGTAAGTCTAAAGTTGCCGCTTTTTTTCCAAGTTTTGTTCTATAAACTACCAATATACAAGCTAGTAGTACTATAGTAGGTATTGTTTTTAATCTACTTCTAAGATCACCTTGTCATTTGCTTTAAATAATAATAATAATCCTTAATGATAATGTGAATGGACTTTTTGTGGACTTGGGAGGTAGACTGTTTAGATAAATTGACTGAAAAATGACCATAAAGCACGCTTTCACCCAAAAATTGTGAATTATAATATAACTAAGCATTTTTATGTAACTCATAGGCAAAAGTAGTATATTTTTAGAAAATAAATTTAGTCAAATTACGAGTGAAATTTGAAATCTTTTGTACTCATATTTCATAATCAAACTGTTTGACAAAATAGTAAAAGCTAAGATTTTACCCTCTAATGCTATTACGAGTAATTATTATTGTAATTATTATCGTAATTATTATTGTGTCTATTATATTATATCTAAATCGCAGTAATCAGATAGGATCCTATATTACTTATATTACAAAGTATATTACTAAAAAAAATGTAAATGTTAAAGATACTCACTCTCAGGATCAGTATATTAAAATTCAATTACCTATCAATAATTTTAAAAGATTATAATCAAGTAGTGTACTTTCAATTAGGATTACAAGACTTTCAAGGACCATCTGTAACTTAAAGATTCTGACATCAAATTTGACGTTCTTAATCGAAATGGTTTCCAAAATATTCAGAAAATTTGAGACTTGGATTTACAGACAAAATCCTGTGATAGTTTATTTTGTAAATAAATTGTGAAAAGTATATTTTGATTAAAAAAAAAACAAGTTTTACAAAGTTTATTAAGGTCTGAACAGTCTGATTTCCAATTTTTTTGAAAATTTAATTCTGTCATTACCATTTAAAAAAGAATCTCAAACAAATTGCACTCAATAACAAGTTAGAAGATTCAAGTGTATCTGTAACTTGAGGAATTTGATTTCAAATTTGACATAGTTGATCGAATTGGTTTCCAAAATATCTAAATATTGGAGACTTTTACAAATGTTTTAGAAAATACTTAAATGATGAAAGTGTGCATAAGTTTTGACCAAATGTCCATATATCCGTGTATTTTTGCTAGTTCATAATTTTTTCTACTTTACACTTTACAATGTGTTTGCTGAGAAATTCAGAATTATGTCCCCATTTCATTATTTCAAGGCCACACTTTCTACTGGTTTCAAAAATCCGAAACTCTTCGAGCTTATTATGAGTTTGAAATTGTGAAAATCCCTTCATGGAGTTTATTTATGTTTTGCTTTCAAACTAAAAGTTGTTGAGTTTCATACAAGCAATTTTACTACTATACATATGTATACTTATGTATGCATACTCGTATAAGTAGGTACATTATCCATATCCATATGTACCTAAGTATATATTATGTAAGTACAATTATGTATACTCCTCGAGTTCAAGTTTAGATTTTGAAGTGTTTTTAGTCGCAAATGGAAGTTCCAGCTTGACTTATGAGATTAGGGAGGTTTGATAAAATATTTTGCATCGCGACATGAACACTAAATACCATTACTCTTTTTAGGACTTACTAACAATTCTTCTCATTCTCAGCTCTCAGAATGAGTTGAAAAAAAAGCACAAACATAACTATAAACTATTACAGTATGTTTCACAAATGTGTAGAATGGCCCTGTATGTAGTACAACTGTAGTAAAAATCCTTTTGAACTTTTGGATTATTAGAGTAAAGAAAGAGAAGCCAAGAATCTAAAAACATCTAACCCTATCTTATTTTACAGCTCCTAACTCATTTATACTTTTTCATAGATTTCTTTGTGTTTTTTAGAACTGTCCTGTCATTTGGTCAAATTCACAAAAACTCAAATATCTATGTTATTAATATTTGAATTTTTTGTTTTGGATCGTTTTTTAACTTTTTTTATGGAAAACCTCATATTTGATTTGACTCAAGTGTCCTATAGGATACTTGAGCATTGATATAGAGATTATTAGAATAATTAATGCTTTATCAATACCCTTATACAATCTACTTTGTATTTATATGATTCTCTCGAATCAGAGACCAAAATGTGTAGATAACAGTTAAAAAATTTAAATATTTTTGCCATTTTGTGTAAAGTTTGGTCAAAATCGGACAAAAAATTAAATAAGATTTGTGGTAATTGATACTCGTAGAATGAAATTTTTGAACTTATGATTGATCGAAATAAAAATTAGCTTTTCGACGGACTTTCCCTATCAAGTTTGTTTGACTATGAATAATAACTATGAATAATACCAGTAGTAGTATCTAAGTATGTATGTACAAAGTACAAAGTAAGGCAATTGAGATCGAAATTTTATTTTCACAGATATTTAATAAATTCTTTGCACATACCTGGCACTAGAGCTGCTGTTTGTGACATGATGTCCTTTATTTCCAGCACTACCACCATTTTTTCCAGCTTCGCTGATCAGAGCACTTCTTTCCAGGATTTCATCGATGAAATCGAAATCGTATCCTTCGTATGGTTTTTGCAATCTTCTTCGAAGACGGATATCCGAGGTAAAAACTACAGGCTCAAGTCTTTGCTTAGAAGAAAATTTTGGATTTCTACCACCACCACCACGGTTTTGATGAGAAATTCCAATTGGACTTGGTACTGACGTGCTCTCCATCTAAATTATTTGAACATACAAGTAAATACACTCCATATAGTTGTATATTACAACTAGCAATAGTAATAGTAGGTACATTAGAAATGCTCTTTTATTCTATTTTTCCATTTACTCCAACAGATATTTCTGCGGCTGAGACTAATTAAACTAGCTACGATATTCACATCATCGTCTTTTGAATTCACAACCCCTTTTGAACTCTATAGATATAGTCTAGTACTATATAGTCTTACAATTAGAAAGACTTTTTTTGATCAAAAGGACCGAACTTTTTACATTTCAAAGGATTCCTTATTCCTTATACTTACTTGAAATATGCTAGGAACTTGATTTATATTCGAACATCCGTTCTCTACAGTACTTTTACTGATATATCAGTACCTACATAAAGATTTTGAAAAAAAATTCAAAAATCGATTATGTATTACCTCCTTTGTTGAAGCTAATTTTAATTATGAAATGCCATAAATTGTTTAAATTCTCAAAAGATTAAAAATACTAGGTAGGGTTATAACTATAACCTTATAAAAGATTCGCATTTTCTAACTTATTAGTTTTGACTTTATTTTTGGAACTAGAAAATGGGACATTTGTTATACTCGTATTTCCACTATTTTCCATTTTCCACTAGCCATTAGGTTATAATATGTGCTTAAATTAGCAAATATAAAATCAAAATGTTTCTATTACAGTTGAATTGAATAGATTTTTGAATCTTTATTTTATGACTATTTGTAGTTATTTTGAGATTTTTTATTTGATATCAATTGTACCCTACTACTATGTTGGTTGTAGGATATTACTGCGGATATTTCGAGATTCGAGTACAATTTAGGAAAATGTAGGTAATAAGTATAAAAATAATAGACTTGTAAATAAATATCAGTATAAGAATAAGAAGTAATAGTGTAGGGACACAAAAATAAAAAAAAGTAAGTAAGTTCATTTCTTCTACTTTTTCTGGAGACTCCCTTGAGATTCGAATTGATGGCGAATGTCATGAAAAATTATATCGCATGAGAGAATGTGTAATAAAGAATTGGTAGGGTATTGTACATTATAGCTATACAGGGTGAATTTAAGAAAAGTTGACAAACCGGAAATATCCGTGGTTTTATGCAATTCCTAACATTGTCCTCGAGGAATCTTTGAGCTATTTGTTGTACCCTTTGTCTGGACCGAGAAAGTCTTGAATGATCACCAAGACCTGGAAAATTTGGATTTCTTGATGGAACACCAACATCCGAATTGGCTTGTCTTCGAATGACAATATTATTTTGACGACCGTATAGACCTTCATATAAACTCCCCATCTTGACTGGATTTCCTGAAAGATTCAAGTCAAATCTTGAGAAATAGAACAATTACAATCATCTCGAAAGCCCACTTACATCCTAATTTATAAAAGTTAAAATGTGCTAATTTTAATCAAATTTTAGGCAGGCCAAAATATTTTCCCCAATTTTTGATATCGTCCATATGTCGTTTTTGGGTCAAAAAACTCAAAAATTTTGTAAAAATTCACACAAAAATTGTAATTTTTCATCTAAAAACATCCTTAAATCTATTCAAGATAGTAAAAGCGGTCGAATTTAATAATGTCTTGCATAAATCTTGGAAAAATTTTCTTTCGTATAAAGACAGACAGACACTATTAATATTGTTTTCTTACCTTACGAGTAGTTATAGAATGAGCTGAGCTAGTTTACTTTAAACGTAATCTAATAAAAGAAAAGAAAAGTATTTTAAAAAGATCATTAAGACGAGTTTAAAGTATTTCAAACGACAATCGTACAATCTCAAGTTGATCATAATCATAATTGCAATACTTAGAATAGACATTTCTTACCCTCTTAAAGTATAATTTAATTGTCTATTATATAAGAACCAGTGGAAATAATTGCTTTTTTTCAAAACTTTACCTTACTTTTACTATAAGAAAAGCCTAGTTATTAAAATCTTTATGAAGGTAATCAAAAAGTGAATCGTTGAAAAATAAAAGTCCCCCTTAAAAACACTTTTGCTATAGCTGTAGGTAAATCTACGAGTATACACCATGTGCTTCGAATATCCTTTCTGTTTAAACTCACCTTAATCCTAGATTTCTACTCGAATAGAGAGAACTATAATCCTTAAATCTTAAAATAAAGTCTTGTGTTTTGTAGAAAAAAATGAGGATTTAAGAATAGATAAGAAACGATAGTTAAATCCTTTTTGTCACTTTCAAGTTCAACTTGATGATTGAAATATGACACTTTTTTGGGAACAAATCACTTTTTCTCTAAACCTCGATCACTTTACTCATTCTTTAAAGGCAGGAATATCAGTGGCACTTATCATGTCATATCGACTTGAAAATGATGTAATGCTCGTACTAGTATTTACTTATCTTTAAAAAAAATTCTTATCACAACGAATCCTTTACTTGAAGTTCTTATTAAATTTCACAAATGATTGACAAGTTTTGAGGCTTAAAAAACTACATTTGGTCTGAGTAATTAGCCTCAAAATTGGTTTAAATCAAATATTTACTCATGTCAAAATCACAATTCTTGTGATTACTGTACTTTCTATAGTATTGACTTTTCGGTGACATTTTTGATCAAATTTTACAAGAGAACTGACTGTGGACAAGTGAATCAACAATGAATGACTAATATTTTGTAAGGTTTTTTTTGTAAATATGAGGGGGGACTTGCAATCTCAATGTAGGGTCGTAAAAAAGGGTATGCAAACCTATTAAAAACAAACATATTTATATCTATCTGTATCTCTAGATAGGATAGTATAAGTAGTTAATATCCGGGACCCGATTTTCTAAAACCGAATGAAAAATAGATAGGAGGAATAAGTCAACATCACCCTTACCATTTAAGTCTGATGGGATTTCCATACATATATGTACATCAGTAAGGCACCTACTATTTTAATATTGAAGTTTTTTGAAGGGTTGGATTTTATGTCTCATCTCATGACTCGTGGGTATAACAATTACATTCCTTATTTTATATCTCAAAATCATAATATGAGTACGACTCATTAACATTGACATTGGCTTTACAAGTATTAAGGGTAGTAGTAGGCAGAAGGACTTGGTCTTTTTGAAGCAGAGTTTCAGAAAAAAATAATCTACAAAGAAACCAATTTGGAATTATTATTTTGAGTGGATTTGAAAATAGTAATAAGTAAGTATTTTAGTGATACGAGTAGTATAGTTTAAGGGGGATGAATTTAATCGGGAGAGAGAAAAATAAAATAAATGCCAGCAGCTTGGAATAAGTAATAAATGGCCCTTTTGGGGAAGGTCGATTACGAAAATGATAAATTGCCCTTATAACTTATATAAGTCAAACTGTCGTACATCTTCTATTTCCGCTTATGAATGACAGATCATGGTCACTTGGCATTTGTCATAGGACAAAATGTTGACAGGAAAATCTCTAAAAGTACCTACTACCTGCTATAAGGCACTCTATTCGGGATTTTTATATGACTTTTCCAATTTCAAATAGGTACCTAGGCTATAACTCGTACTTGTACATTAGCATAAGGCGATAGGTACCGAAATTAAGTTTTTCAATAATATTTGCCTTTGAGACTTGAGACATGAGATTATGAGATTAACTTTCTACTCAAACCTATGTCTATGTCTATTTCCTATTTCTATTGTTATGCAAATTTATTACATTATTTGTTTACAGGATTACATTTCTCTTGAAAATGAATATCTTTGTCATCCATTGTATCAATACCTATCAAAATTCAAAATTCAAAATATTCTCAATTTTGATTTAAATTTTTAGCACATATATCTAAATTAGATTATTTTATGCATACCTATCGGTATATCTACATTTACAATATATCTAGCTATACTCGTAGAAAGTATAATATCATTTAGAATTGAAATGAAAATCATCTAGAGAAATGAAAAAGAAAGTGCAAAGGCAAATTTGCATTTTGCAATATTCGATTCCCACTGGGGGATAGTTGACACTTTGGGTTTTGAATGTAAATTAGTTTAGAACACGGATATTTTCCTATTTAAAATTTAAAAGTGTAAAAAAAGTCTTTGCATTACATTATGAGATTAGATAAGAGAGTAAAGTATAAGATGAGCATCTTGACTTTTCTCTCGAGTTTCAAAACTCAGCAAGAATTTCAAGTTATGAGTTTATGAGATGAATTCTTATCATCTTGACTTTGAAATTTTGGAAATTGACTTTCAGAGACTTAAAATAATGAAGAATAAGGATTCGTGAGCGTTAAGTAGTAAATCGTAAATTGCTTTTAACTAACTTACATACATACATACAACCAGGGGTGTACTACTTGAATTATTTTTAACCAAGCTGAGTTGAACTTGAGCCTCTAATTGTTCAGCATAGTTTTAGTATTAGAATTTAAAGATAAAAAGGGGGAAATGGTAATTTTGACCTTATATGTATTATTTAATGTCGCATATGTCTCATCATTTGTTCTCTGTCATTTCAAGTTACCAGCCTCATTTGTTCAAGTCTTTTCAAGAAACTTTTAAAAGGCAATTTTACAAGATAGGTACGAGTATTTACACATATCTGTATTATAAGAAACTTAGAAAAAGACTTTATTGGATCTCATTTTTTGAATAGTAAAAATCTTAAGTCAGTTGGATATAAGATCTTTTAGGAACCGAAAAAAATTGTAATTTTTTTAATTATTTAGTTATGTAGGTACGGTACGAGTATATATGTAGGTAGTACAAAATTATTTAAGTAAATACCTAGAGTACCTACTATGAAGGTATCAGTACCTACTATGTGAAATTCTAGGACTATGGCTCTAAATATTTTTTATGCAAATATTTTGGAAATACTGATACATATAAAAACCTGCTTACATTCTATCTGTAAATAGAATTCAGTTTTAGGCTAGGAAATAGATACAGAAGGTAAATAAACTTACACACTTTTATGCAGTCAATTGAATTGTTTTGATAAAATGTCACTTGTGTGCTTTTACAATAACGTTTTTGCAAAAAAAAACTGGTTTTAAGATGAATTATAAACTTACTTAAGATGTCAAATGTCAAGTCGAATATATTTAGGCAAAAAATTGTTTTCAAGAGCTTTACCACAAATATTTGGCAACAAAATAATAACTTTTTGCTTTCAAGATCCAAGATTGCGATTTAAGTAAGTTGAATTGAAATAAAAATAAATGGATTAGCATTTGGAATTTGGATCACTTATTCTTATTAATAAAAATATGTACCTAAGTATATTGAAAGGATACCGGAAATATCAAGTTTATAAAAAAATTATGCACAGGGGTAAGTAAAGATCCGTGTCAAAATCTACATTTTTTAAAATTAATAGTAGGTAACTCTATTTAATACTTCAAACTTAGGCCATGATATAGAATTGAATAATTGATTAATTTTGTTTTAATTTTGTTTAACTTCAAATGAACTGAGGCTGAATATTAGCTCGTGGATTTCAATTGCCGGTTTTGGAACAAACTGAAAAGTGAGAACAAAAATTGCTAAAAGTCAAAGTTTAAGATCTTGTATTTGTATTTGTAGGTACTATTTAAACCTTTTTTTGGAAATATATGTAAAAAGATACACGTGTACTGTCATAAACTGTGTATTTGTGTGTACCTTTGTGAAATTTCCCTTAAACATTGACTTTGGCTTATCTAGAGTATAGATCTGAAAAATTCCAAACTCCAAACTGACGGAATGTAGGTACCTTACATAGACAAATATAGAAAGATCATAATATAAGCATTAACAATTCTAGTTCAACTATTTTACTACTAATAGATACCTTACCTAAGACTGACTACTGTTTTAGAGGGGAGATTTTTCAAGTTTCCAAAATTGGGATTGAATTTAACACGAACTACGAACTCCAAGTTCATTCCTAGTGAATAAGAAGTTGTAAAACATTTATAGGCAAACTTACTAGCTCTTTTTTCGCTTATTTCTGAGAAAGAAAGGTCCAAATTAAGAGGAAGTAGATAAGCCAAAGGCTATACTACTCCTAGTGAACAAGTAACCGAAACTTTGTTTATACTTTTTTTTAGAGTAAAATGAGTAAATTTAGTGCTAAGTTTCATACTCTATCTCTCATATGATTCATATCCTTCTACACATGTTCCTTAAATAAATTCATAATACACACATGTATAATTTGTATAATCTCTAGGACTCTTGAGAGCAAGTTTAATTGACAACTCAAGTTTTTAACCTTATGCAGTTGCACAACAAAGCAAAGAAAAAGTTCAATGTCAATAGAGATCTTACATAAAAAGATTGTATTTAAGTAATTAAAATAAACAAACGATCATTTAATCCATTAATAAAAGATTTAAGTAGGTATAGGTATACAGTATGTATATAAATATTTTAAAATTAATTACGGAACGGATTACATAAAATAGAACTAGGTTTAAGATTTTTTCATTAAAATCACAAGAGAATCAATACTTTTGACTTGAATTTATAAAATATATCTGAAAAGATATTGGGATATGTATAAGTTAATCAAAATTAGATAAATTTACTCATTAGGTTCATTAATAAAACTTGATTCTTCAGCAACTCATTTTCGTCCAATTGATGGTGATGGTTGAATAGGCAAATCCAGTAAATCATCAGAGACGATATCATCATCTAAAAGTGAGTGCCGACTATCCGATCGGTTTCCTTCTTGTTTCTTCACGCTGAGAGAAGCTTCCTCGGTGGCGTGTACTTTGGTAGAATTCTTCGCACAAACTAAAATGCCTTCATTATCATTTTCGGGTAGGGTAGATTTAGATTCATTTTCAATATCAATCATAGGGACTAAAAGAACCTATTTGATCAAAGAAAAACCAAAGTTTAAACTTTAGGTAAAACAAAAAACTCTACATCAACTAATACATATTATATAGTGATAGAAATATAAACTTCTTAACTTAACATAATATCATTAGTTTAAATTTCGGCTTTTAACTTAATGAGCCGTGCTAAAGGAGTCCGTGAGAAGCTTAGCAGAGTAAATACACTAATCAACCAAGTTATTAACTAGAAAGAAACTAGAAGAGGTTCGGTTTTAAGTTTTGAAGAAAAAAAAATATCAGTTCAGTAGATAGAAGGGTAGACAAAATAGTTTTAAAATTTGTATTTGTACTGTCTCTACTCTGAACATAACGACTGTGTATTATATTCATGTAATCTTATACAAATACCTAGATACTTAAGCTTACTTTTTACTTATTCAGATATACCTACAATACAAGAGAGAAAGACAAAAGAATGGATTGGAAAGGGTAAAAAATAAATTGGTTTAGCTTTATTTTAAGAGGAAAAAGAAATTTAAGCAACTACCTATCTATATATTACATTTCTTAATTATTCTCAATATCGTCAAAATACATAAACGAGAAAATCTAAAGAATACTTACCTCGGGTTTTAATGGCGAAATGAGGATTCCCACTTTACTCTGTAAAACAGAATCTTCTTCATCGATATTGGTAGGGACTTTACGAGTCTTAAATGTTAGAGGAGTTCTCAAGAGAACTTGATCTACTTGTTTCTCTATTCGTTCCTGTAAAATATAAATAGTAAAAGCAACGTAAATATCAGTTTCATGGGTCGGTAGTGGTAATGCCTATTTATTTCTATAATAAAAATCCAATCCGGATTTAAAGTTTATGACTTCATTTGGGTTATATAAAATAGCAATTAGAATTTAGAATAGGATAAAAGTAATTAACTCTGAAAATCTCTTTTACAATTTATTCATACCTTTTAGAAATGAATGTTTCGCAAGGGATTATACTTTAATTAAATAACCAGTGAAGGTAAATATAAATACTTTCAAAATATAGAAATATCCTACCTAGTTTCTATTCTACTTCAAATATATTCAACAAGAATATGAAAGATTCAAAGAAATAGAAAATATAACAAAGAAAAATTTATACATACCTGACTAGAACGTATTTTTTCTTTGAGATCTTCAACATTTTTTAGAAATTCTTGTTGCCTTTTTTCAAGATCACTTAAAGAACCCAACATTTCTTGCATTGAATGCAAACTCTGTAGGCAAAAAATATATAAAATTAATACGGATTAATACTACAAAAAATGGAAATAAAATCAATAGAATCGAATCAATGAATTACCTCGGAAAAATGCATCTCCCATGAACCTAGGGTAGAAATAGAAATAATAATTGACAAGTTGAAACTAAAAAACAAAAACAAATAGGTACCTATTAAAGAAATAATATGATCAACACAAATATTCAAATTACCTGGTGGTATTGCTTTTCCCGAAACATATTGATCAAATTCTTCTTCTGGCATATTTAACGATTCTGAATTTAGATTTTGAATAAAAGTTACAGCACAGCACTAAAAACAAACAGTTAAAATAAATAAATAAAGTAAAGTACCTAGGTAATGAATATAATAATTTTCATATATAAATAATTAATATTTTATAATCTTACCAAATTAGTAAAGAAATATCCAGCTTCTCCGCTAAAAAATAACAAAAATGACATTAAAATTTTGAAATACATACAATTTAATAAATTATAAATTAGGTACCTCATTAAACGATTTGCATTACTAAATCTTGTAATATAATTTATATTGCTCTGAAGTCGAGTCGGATTCGCTTTGATTATAATATAAATAAGAGCTGGAAGAAAATCATCAGCAGAGGCTGGAGCACATTTTGATTTCGATAATGCTTCCAAAATAGAATTACAACATTGAGTTAACGATTGAAGTTTATCTTGTGGAGATTTCACAGAGTCGATTGCAATAATTGCTAAATATTTATATAAATGATTAATGAATGTCATTATGATAATGATAATGGGTAGACATTAAGGTAATTAAGTTATTCTAACCTGTAATTGAATTGTAAATAAGATCTCGAACGTCTTGTTCTCTCTCATTTAAACAAATTTCCAAATGTTCACAATTTATCCAGTTAAGTTGACGAATTCTGAAAATTAATAAAAGAATAATAAAATTAGAATTCATGTTAGATTTAATGTTTAGCTTAATTACTTAAATTAACTATTTAAAAAATAAATTACAAACCTATTTTGAAGAAAAAGATCTTTGGTTTCATCATCAATTGTTGTAGATATAGGACTAAAAAGCTCTTTGTATAAACTAATTGTAAGATATTTTTCAATAAAATTCATTAATTTTTCTTTATCATCATTCGACATTGCTTGATATACTGGCACCAAATCGACTTTTCTTTTAAAATTAGTATAAAAATCTTGTGTTTGGTCTGAAATTTCTTCTACATTAGCACCAGTTAAACACGATTTTCTTAATTCTGATTCGCAACTTTTAACTTTTGTGGAAACATCTTTCTTTATCTGATTTGCAAACTGTTTCAGGAATTCATTAAATTCATATCTCACTAGTTCAAAATCCTCATCAACTCTTGCCGATCTGACTGGAGAAACGTCCATTGATGGTGTTTTTACTAATTCAGGTGAAGAAGTTACGGATGATGGTGTTGGAGATTTGAGAAAAACAGAACGAAATGATTTTGATCTAAAAAATAATATTAATTATAAATTAGGAATTGTTAATATTTAACTTTTATTTTAAATGAGCGTTTTACTTTCTTTCGCTTTGTTGTTTCTTTTTCTCTTCAAATTTTGTGAATGTGTTTGTGATGGGAGATGAAATTGATTCAAATGACCTAAAATTGAATACATATGATAATATAGCAAATGTAATTAGAACAATTTGAAAACAAGTTGAACATAATTAAAATTGCTAATAAAAACTTCTACTTCTTGTAACATTAAAAAAAATATGTTGAACAGACTAATACTACAGTACAATCATGATCAAATGATAAAAGATAAATAAGACAACCTGATATCGATAACTAGAACATAACTTAAAATAATTCTAATCCTTATCCATTCCATAACATAGATTATTATCACTTTAATATTAGTGGACTAATCTTTTTTTGAAAAGCATTAGTATTATTATTAGTTATTAGACATTTTCCTTAATCGAGCACCTACTTATTAATAAGATACACATATTATTATTATACATACATATATCAATTTATAGGTACCTAGTTTTATTTTATAATAAATGAAACCTAAAGCTTATCATTATTTTAAGCTTCTAACATGTTAGATAGCCTAGGGTTAAGGTAAAGAGTAAAGGGTATAATATTCCATTTAAATAAACATGATGAACCACACATTTAATACGGTTTAGTTAGTTAATAGTTAATAGGACTTCGTAGACTTGTAGTCAAGAATTAGAGATATGAAAATTTAAGAAGAATTAATGACTTATTTAAGATAGATTAAAGACCAATATAAAAACTTTTTATATAATTTCAAAAAGAAATGCATAAAAGTATTTATTTTTATAGATATTTTTTATCCTCTAATTAGCATTGTCTGAGTCTGGTTAAAAGATAAAGATAAAGAAAAGATAGGATTCTATCTATATAACTCAGTTTGTTTCTGGCTATTTATGCACCAGGCGTATCTTATTTTAATTTTAATAAGGTGTTTGATTATAAATTATAATATAATCACTCATGACTCATGGCTCATGTTAAGTTACCTTTGTTTTACCTTTGTATACTGCTGAAGATGAGAAAGTACTTATCTAAACTTGAACTAAGGTAATTCTATACTAATTATTTTGAATATTAAAATACGCAGTAAGGATAAGGATCTAGATAGATAAATAAAATATACATAACTATAATATATACATACATTAGTAAATATTAATTATGTATTTCTATTCTAATCTAATATATTGTCAAATTTACGCCTAATCTTATATAAAAAATTATACAAACTTTTAGTAGGTTGGTACCTTACTTAACTAAATACCTTTTAATCAACCTAAAACCTTTGGCTTATCAAATCAAGTTTTTATTTTTAAGGTATCTAATGTCTAATTATAATTATTAATGTACCAACTTAATAACTTACAATTTCGATGCGGCAGCTTTTGGCAATGTAGAAAATCCCGATAATTTAGATCGTCCGAATAATTGAAATTGTGACGAAGGGCTTGAAACTTCTTCTTTGGATTGTTGTCGCTGTTGTTGTTGAAGTTGTAATTGTTGTTGTCTATTTTGCTTGTGTTTATACTCCTTATAACAAATTGAGCAATATCCTTCTTGTATTTCATTACCATAATGTCCACAACCTTTAAAGAAAAGACAAAAAAGTAGGTAATGATTATCGTATCTGACACAATTTAAATTATAATTTATCAAAAATTAAAATATTACTCTTTACTTACCACTTTTACAAAGTAGATCTTGTTGACTTATCTTGAACTTCGACTTGGATGGATGGTAATTAGATGAGTAGTTCATTTTGATCTTTGACAATCGATTACCTTATAGAATAGAGAACAAAAATAAAATAATTAGTTAATTTTTGCCATAATTTATAATTACTAATTTACCTAACAAAATTATTCGAATTCTTGTATTTTTATATTTATTTATTTTATGTACTTTTTACCCTACCTTTCAATTTCAGTCTTTTGTAATTTCTATAAAATAAATGATGAAAATGATTAGAATAGTACCACAAATCGCAAAGCAAAGGTCAACCAAAGAAGTGAAATTATGATGAGAATGTTGTTGTTGTTGAAATAGTTGAAGTTTGAAGTTGTTGAGTTGAAAGAAGGTGAATAAAAAGTTGAGTCATTTCATAATTTCAATTTCAATCCAAAACCAAAACCAAAATCAATCCATTTCCATATGTTGGCTAAACTAAAGCATGCCAACAAGTAACAGTTCATAAACTTAAGCAAATACATACTAATTTGTATTGTAATTACTTAAAATTACTTAAAATTAAATTACTTAGTAATTGTCTTACCACATTGCTCATTAAAATAGCATAGATTAATACAAAAACTTCAAAGGATATAATAAAAAATCATTTTTACAGACGATGGAAAAAAATTAGGTTAGTTTGTCTAATTATATTATGCTAAAAAACCTTAATAAGAAGTAAATTAATATTTGGTTTAGTTAAAATAAGTTAAAATTTTTAGCTTAAAAATTTAATTTTAGAAACTTCTCTTGATAAATTTCCTGAAAACCGGAATATGCAGTTAGGTATTTAAGGTAAATAGTCAAAAGATGAGTTGTTGTTGTTGAGGTCAATTTTAAAAATAGAGTGTCAACAAATGAACTGTTACTTGTACGCTATGCACTATGCCCTATGCCCAAGCCTATAACAAAATAAGGTCTAGTCGAGTCATAGTATAGTCATAGGGTATAATATAATAATATGAGTTTATATAGATATAGCCTATACCTATTACCTATATTTATTTATAGGTTAGCTAGGCAGCTTTTTATAATATTTTTGTGAACCTTGAATTTTTTGGAGCGGATTCAAAATTGCGTTTATTTATGCTGTCTCTGCTGGAATTTGGAATACCTGCTGAAGATTTTTAATAATTCAACTTTTAATTGTTGTACACCAAGTTGTCCAAAATCCTCAAAAACTATCACCAGCACCAGAAGGGGATCCAGATTTTGAGTGAGTCAGACGAGTCTACCATTAACCTTTCACTTTGAGATGAGATCGTAAGTTTGGCTGTTGTTATCAAATTAAAACTTTATCTCGATCATAATCCTACTTATTTAAGGTCAATTGTACAATTATCCTATAATTTCATATTTAAATGAACACCCTGTAATGTAGTAGTGGTGATGGACACGGTGGAAATTTCTAAACTGATCAGATATTTTGTGTAAGTGACGTTTAGTAATAGGTGCCCGTGGTGTGGTCCGTAGGTTGTGACAACAATTTAAAAATGTCGAGGTTAGGCTCAGCCCGACTTCGGTCTACTAAAGTTAAAATTACTGATATTGACTCAAGCCCAGCTATCCCAATTATTGATATGACCAAAAATGGTAGAAAAAGATCTAATTTAAATGGCCCAAATGGAGATGGTAATGGTCATGGAAATACTGCTACTTCAACTAATTTATTACAAAATAATAATGGCAATAATGACACAACAAGATCTCAATCATCACAGCAATCATCACAAAGTAGTGGTGGCGGAAATGGTAGTGGTCCAAGGACAAGAGGGATGGATATGGATAGTTCACAAGAATCAATGCACATCGACCTAGATGATGAAAAAGGAGAGAAAAATTCATCAGGTTCTGGTGGTGATGAAACCATTTGTAGTGGTGGAAGTGGAAATAATGATGATAAAAATTCTCCTACCTCTGTTGAAGCATCTTGTTCTCAATCTAAAGAAACAATGGATGCAGATAAAGATGACAGTTCTTCTAGTTCAGATTCAGATAGTTCCTCAGATTCAGAATCTGGTAAAATAATTCTTAATTTTTAATAGTTTCCACCTGTACCTACCTAATTTCATAGCTAATTTTTATATATTTTTTTAAATTATAGAAATTGATGAAGAAACATTCGAGACCAAAAAATCAGAGTTAACTGAAGATATGAAAGATTTAGAAAGTCAATTTTTGTATATGAGAGAAGTGTAAGTCATATTTTAAAAAGCTTTTTAATGCAATTAGTTTAAAAGTTTAATGGTTAATTATATAATGCTGATTAGATTAGTGTTTTTTGTAATAAGTAGCGATAAGTACCTAGTTTGCAAAATTGGTTTCTAATTTAAGCTTTCTAATTTATTGTAAATAACAAAGCAATTATGATTTATGTGAATGTGATGTAAAATGCACTTAAATAATATTTTTTTTCTAATTACAGATTATTTAAAGAACGTATTGAATTTATTGATCAGAAATTGGAAGAAGTTAAAGCAGGGAAAGCTAAAGAGTATTTACAACCTCTAGAGAAATTGCAAGATAATATGAGAGTAAGAATTGAAATAGCTGGATATTTAAGGGATTTAAAATTGGAAAGTACAAGAAATAAATTTGAAGCAGAAGAATTGGCTTCTAAACAAAATTATGAGGTTATTTAACTATATTATTATATACCTACTATTTTGTATTTTATTTACATAAGCATTTAATCTTTTTGTTTTTATTTTTTTTATTATCTTGTGTAAATCATTTCTAATCTGACTTTGTTCCTTTTATTTAACAGAGTGATAAATCTTTACTGTACGACGCAATAAAGGATGATCTGGAAGAAAAAATTCATCGATTAGAAGAGGATAGAAATAATGATTTTACAACTGAATTATGGCTGGAAACAGCTGTGAAGAGGAAAAATAAGAAATCTATCGATATTTTTGGAGAAAAGAAAAAGAAACCAATTACAATCAGTAAGTATCACTACTCGTACCCTACTTATTTGATTAAGAATTTTACTTTATTTTACAATCAATATTACTACTTTTACTTAAATTGTAATTTTGTTTGTTTACAGCTGGACCTTTTATTGTATACATGCTTAATGATGTCGATATCCTAGAAGATACCTATCAGTTGAAAAAATTAAAGCTCAATCTAAATAAATCCCTCAAAAATAATGATAATAACGAGGATTGGACAATAATCAAAAAGGCACATGCAGCTCCCAAAAGAAAATATGCAGAAATGGTATTCTGACAAAAAAACAACACATCAAAATTTTAATATTTTTTAATCTTTTTAAGGGTTATCGTACAATTCGATAACACTATAATTTTAAAAGTTGATATTATGATTATGATAGTCTTTAATTTCAATTTGCTAAAAACGAAGGTTAAATAGTTAGAGACAGATTAGTTGCCTGATAATTTTTGTTCATCGTATTACGCTGCCACTATCCGATCCTAAAAATAATGTTTATGATCATATTGATGAGAGAGAGAAATTTGATAGATATTCTTTTTCGACGTTTCTATTGTACTTTCATCCAGATATATAAATGCCTTTTTTACAACAATTACAATGTAATTGTACTTTATTATGTAGTTAAGTTAGGTTACGTTTTATATTATGCTATATTTTTAAAACTCCAAAGTTTTCCATATCTTCCATAAATACCTTATTTGATTTAGGGTTGAAAATATTTTTATGCAAATAATTATAATAATTTTCGCGTTTAGAATAGGATAGAATTGGATTTTTAAAAATTTCCAAAATGGTTTAGAAAATTTTATTGGCAATAAATTGCTTTTATTGGCATTGGGCCAAGTCATGTCATGACCCTTTCAAAAGGGATAAAGATAAAGCAGATCAATCATCTAAAGGTAGATATTTCATGTATCAATTTCCAATTAATAGGTATGTGTCTAAATTTTTAGCTTTATTATTTTTTTGAAAAAAAATGTTCATTTTAAACTCATAAATTTGAAATAATCAGTAAAAAAAATCATGCAATTGAAAATGTAAAATTGATTTTTTTAATGCAATGCTTGTTGTAGAGTTGCTTTTCTCGCTCTCAAATTTTTGAAAATGAGTTCAAGATGATATTGGGTTCTATTTTACAAGACTACAGATAGCACAGGACATTGGTAATGCAGAAGTTTAGTAATAAAAGTTGAAAATTTATATGTTCCTATTCCTACCTAGTTCCTTTTCCTATGTAGAATTTTAGGTTTAACTTTGAGTCTGATTTTTTGTCCTGAGGCTATTGAATAAACAAGGTTCCTCTTCTGGCTTTGATGGCAAGCTAATGCTTTTAAACCTCTAATTCTAATACATAAATTTACCAGTTCAAACTCAAACTATGCATGCTTTGAGTTTTGAGATAAAAAAATACATAGTAAATGTTCTTATATCAGTAATATGTACTACTATGGCATGGAATACAGAATTCAAAATGTATAATACCTACTTAGGTATAATATGGATAAGTTAAAGGGAATAATAAAATGGTATAGGGTTAAAATTCTTCGTATCGCATCTGCTAGGTTTTTGAGTTTTCGTTAAAATCTGTTCTCCCTCTTTCTTTGCTAGCTACCTAGTTAAGATATTTTTCTCACAACTGTTTGTTTTTATATCATTTGTGTTAAGTTTATCTCATACCTAGTTATCATTTATACTGTTTTATACCAAACCCTTTTTTAAATCATTTTTATGTTCTATTTGACAAGTAATATTTTAAACTAGACGTAGACAGTTCATTGTTCTTTTCATTTTTGTTCATATTTTAACGATATTTTAGACAATTCATTATCTTTATTCTAAAGGTTATGTGACAAAGAAACCAGAAATTCATTATCTTAAAGGTTAATAAAACTATTTGTTTTAATTAAGTATTACAGTGTGGCCTGTAATATGCTTACTTGAATTACAGTAATATTTACCTATATTTTGCAAAAGTATTAGTGGTTGGAATTAAATTTAAATATTAAGGCTTAATTTTTATTAAGTTAGGGTATTTTTAATAATAATAATTATTTTTGTATTTATTTATCTATTTCAGAAAATTCGGGTTAAAAGAAAGCGATTTTGCTATGGTCCTCATCTTGTAAAAGAAAGGCGACGAAGCCTTCGAAGTAGCAAGATTAGAAGAAAAATAAAATGAAGTCCATCCTAGTATTGCTAGTAGTTTATTTTATTTCTGATGGCATAGCGGCACCAGATCATCATAATTTAGATTTTGGACATGAAAATGGAGCTACTGGTCCAAAAATCCAAGGAAAATGTGAAGCGATTACGATCCCAATGTGTAAAGGTATGTAAGAAATCAAATGCAATATTTATCATATTTTTATATTATGTATTTGATAATTGAACAATTGTTTAATATAATATTCTGTTTTTTTTAAAGACATGCCTTACAATGAAACTATATTGCCCAATTTAATGGGACATGGGAATCAAGGTTTGCTTTAATTTAAAAGTGAAATTGTAAAGAAAAATAAATTTTGATTTGATTTGATTTGAAAATTTTTAGAAGAGGCAGGCTATGAAGTTCATCAATATTATGCACTTGTTAAAGTTCAATGTAGTCCAAAATTAAAGACATTTCTCTGTGCGTTATTTGCACCAGTGTGTAATATTTTACACGAGGTATAACAATTTTAAAATAAAATTAATTGTAAGTATCTATTTTTATATTTATAATTCATTATTCAGGCTTTGCCACCTTGTCGATCTCTTTGCGAAACAGCTAAAACTGGATGCGAGCAAGTTATGCTAACTTTTGGTACGCATAAAATACATTATTTATTTATTAGTTTATATCGTTCCAGTTCAGGATAAGCTAATTTTTACTTTATTTTTAACAGGTTTTCCCTGGCCAGATAATTTAGAATGTTCAAGGTTTCCACTGTCTCATGAATTATGTGTACCAGGTGAACCGCATGAAGCGAATTCAAACATTCATACTCCTTTACATTCAGGAGGATTTAATATTTCCGATCCATTATATACTTGGAAACATACAGGGATTTTAGATCAAAATAAAATTAATCTTGGAGGTAATAGTGAAAGTACTAAAGACACTCAAATCTCTTGTCCAAACGACTGGCATCGTCCCGATGTTTCGATAGCTAATGAATTGCAAGACTGTGGTGTTCCTTGCTGGATATTTTCAAATAAAGAAAAGTACATAGCTAGTTTGGTAAGCAGTTATTATAATTTTGAAAAAATATTGTCTAATTTTTAAATGCATTACCTACAGATATTTCATTTAATATATATTTATTTTTTAGGTTACATCTGTTATTGCATCTTGTACCTTAATTTCATCACTTCTTACAATCTTTACGGCTATATTAGAACCAACTAGGTAATTGTAATTTTAAAATATAATTTTCCATGTATTTTAAATTACTTTTTTTTTCAACTTCAGATTCCAATATCCTGAGAGAGCTATTGTACATTTGGCTGTATGTTATACAGGAATTGCAATTGGCTATTTAATAAGCGTAAGCTTTTTTTTAACCTAAAAAAATTATTCTTACTGAAAATAAGTAACTTTTAAGTAAACAAATGTCAATAATATATTGGTATTTATATTATACTTTTTAGGCGCTTGTTTCTGACTCAAATTGTAGTGATGGTTTTGTCGTTTTTGGTAAAATTTACTTTATATTTTTACTTTTATTATAGTATAGTATTTAATTTATAGGCCCAGGGGTTTCAACTTGCACACTTTTGTTTATGCTCGTATATTTTTTTACTTTTGCATCACACATTTGGTAAGTAAAAATAAATGATTGTGATGAAAGAAATAGAAATAGCCTTATCTCTTATCTGTTTTTTTTTGCTTTGTACGTAATGAGTGTATAATGTAATTTATCTTTTATTTATTTATCAGGTGGCTTCTTTTATCTTTTACTTGGTATTTGTCTGCTGGCTTGAAATGGGGATCAGGTATGAATTTTTATTAAGTTACTTACTTTATACTATCGGAACATAGTGGAAATTACACTATGTAATATTTATGTAAAATGTAAATGTATAGGTAATATTTAAAATATTTTCTTAAAATTCATTACAGAGGCAATCAAAGTACATTCTCTATATTTCCATTTGACATCTTGGGGAGTTTCTGCCTTTTTGACAATGGCAGTAGTTGCACTTGGCTATGTTGAAGGCGACCCCTTAGCTGGTCCATGCTCTCTTGGCATGCAAAGAGCTGTCCAACTTCAATATTTCATGTTAATTCCTTTATTCATCTTATTGCTTGTTGGTTCATCATTTTCGTTATTGGGATTTATTGCCCTTATAAAAATCCGACGAGAAATTAAAAGATCATCGACAATCACCTCGGGAAGTGAGATTGCAGCTGGAGGGCAAAGGTCACTTTTATGGGATCAGGAAATTAATAATACGATAAGACAAGGAACCGCAAGAATGGAAATATTTATGGTGAGCTTTTTAAACTTTTTAGACTTTGTTATATCTGTTTTTTTCTAGACAAGAATTGGCGTATTTTCACTTCTATACACAGTTCCAGCATTGGCATTTCTCATCTCACTTTTCCTCATTTCAAAACCTACATGGTATGAAATATATTGTAATTATGCTAAAACTTCTATTTTTACAAGTTTTATTTTTTATCAATTCAGGACAACAGGTGTTATCCATGAGATATTTAATAGTGGTCGAAATCATCAAAAGTTTTTCATCGTGTTACTTGTTCGTTACATTTCAAATATGGCCTTTGGTTGCGCTCTCGTGGTCTGGATTTGTTCTCGTAAAACAATATTGACTTGGAAAAGAGCCCTTTGTAGTCGTCCAAAATGAATTCAAAATTCAATATACCTTACTACTTACTTAAATTGTAAACTAACTTTTTATAAGACTGTGCCAAGTTTTGCCAAAATTTATTTTAACTACTAATTTTATAAATGTTTTTTGAGGGGAAAATTGTTTTTATATTTATCATTTTGTTTTGTTTTACATACCAGTCGATTTTTGTAGATTTTTGTATCATTTATTTTGAAGGAATCTCAATTAATGTGCAATTAGCAATTGAATTCTAATTTTTGTATATTTTAAGCATTTTGAATAATTTAGGTAGGTAACTATTATCATTACAAGCCTTTACTTTTAACTTACTATTAATGACTAAATTAATGGCATAAAAATACCTCATTTTACATAATTATTAATCGAAATAAGTTCAAAACGTAAGATACATGTTCAGTTCAGAGATATATCTACATATAGTTAGATAATTTATCCTAAGTTTCGAGTAAATTATTTCAATCAAAAAAGCAAGGATGCTATGCAACTGCGTGCCTTTATATATACTTAATTCATATCAAGAAAAATAATTACAAAAATAAGTTACCTTAATATAATGTCTCGATTTACTTATAAGAATCCTACAAATCTTGATTTGCAGGATTGCGCAACATTTTGTTGAAATTAAATTTGTAAATATGTTTTTATTGAATTAGATAGTATTTCAAACTATTTATAACATTTTATAATATACCTAATGACTGTATATATAATTTGAGATACTAGAACTAGAACCTAACGAGACCTACTTTACTAGGAAAATAAAAAAATAATTGTGTAAAAAGATAATCTCGATTATAAATTCTTCAAATTTTTGTAACAATTGATAATTTTCGATTACATAATATTATGAATTTAAAGCTTATGATGTCCATAAGAATGTGTTGGAGGTTTCAATTTAATACTGTTTTTATCACTCTCTCGCTTTCTTCCAATTGAGTATTCAGCATATGAGAGAAATCCATCCTTGTCTAGATCATCCTCTTCTAGTACGTTGTCAATCAGCTCTAAAAACGAAATAATTGAAAAAAAATTAAAATTTGGTTTTAAATATGGTACCTATCTATTTAATTGTTTGAACTTTTTTGGGACAATCTAGGGACATGGATCCGAATTTTGTTAATTTTTATTTCTAGTCATGAAAATATTCTCATTTTTTCCTCTTTTGAGCAAACCTTGCTTGATAAGATTTAATGAAATCGTAAAATCTAATCTTTAGAAGCACTTTTGAAACACCTACTAGTATCAGTACTTTACTGAATTTCGAATACCTACCTAAATTTTATGTAAAAATTGCTCTAGCTAGAAATTATCCTAGATACCTAATTGAATACAGTGGGTAAAAAACATAAATTGAGGTAAATGTGCATTACCAATGTAGTATGAAAAGTCATCCTCTTTTTGCTTGAGGATATCCTCTTTCTTAATCATATCATCGGCTGAGGGATTCTCTGAATCTGAAGTTGTTGGAACGTTCATTGGCAGAATGTGTGAAATAGCTTGAAGTATTTCAAGACCATCGAGTTTTGAATTGTTGTCGAAATCGTGCATTCTAAAATAGAAAAAAAGCATTTGTTTTTGCTTATTAAAGATTTACCTAAGATTTTTTCCAGGATGCTTAGAATGCTTACTTAAAATAATTGAAGTCCATTTCTTCCTCTGTAGGTTCAACACCATCTTTAAATGCCCACTCGCCCATATCTTCCTTTAAATGTCTGAAATTCGCAAAAAAAAAAAATTCAAAATTATCTACAAAATTCCATAAAATCGGTTAAAAATTAAAAACTCTTATCAAATCAAATGCACAATGAATCTAAATAAATACCCTATCTGTACTCATAAATATGCCATATTGGATCATAATTTGCATAAAATGGCATACAAAATGTCACAAAAACGCAATATTTTGTGATATGAATAGATAATTTATCAAAATTTTGCAAAAATAGTCATATTTTGAGTTGTATCTAATATCATTATTGCAAAAGCAGCTTTTTGATAGTGATTTTGAAATCTGTCATAAAAATATTGAAATACTTTCACTTGTATTGTACTCGTAGATAATTTATACTCATTTCATTACTATTACTCATTACTCATTACTCATTACTCAGCAATGCAATGAAGTAGGGTCCTTAGGTAGGGTACTATGTATTGGTAGGTAGAGATAGTATTATAGTATATATAACTCTGATAAACCCTGTGATAAAAAAATACAGACAATAGTTGGATATGTATGATTTCGATTATTAGTCAAATTATTAAGTTGAATGTATCTTAATCTAAAAAGCCATTGAAAAATGTAAAATGTCATGTCATAAAATGGAAATTGTGTGTTTTATTATGCTCGACTAGTCTTACAGAAACAGAGAGAGAGAGACCAGACCAGATAAAGATGCTTGAGTAATATAGAATTTAGAATCGTGCAGTTTAGGAATTTCACTTTTTAGCATTAAAAGTACATCTTACTACCAAGTAGGTATGTCCTAGGTATATGTATGTACATACTGAAAGTTCTTAGGTATACCTAGTTTATATTTATGATTTACTTAATTTGAAAATGATTTACTCTTTGTCGTGCAAAAGTTGTTTATCCTGGGTCAGTTTGACTTGATGCCCTGGCTCTCTATTTGGCACGTAATGGATGTGCTGATCACTGGGTATAGAACTCGCTTGACTATTTCAAATTGTTCAAATAGAACAAAAACTTATTAAATTGTCACACAAAAAACGTAATTAAAATATTAAAAATACTCAAATACCCCCTTGGATGATGTGGACCCCTAAAATGGCTATTTGTATGATCGACGAATATCACGATGAGAAAGTAAAGTGTATTCAAAATGAATCTTCTCTCTGAAGAACCGGAATAAGACATATTTATTGCTTGAAACTTCGAAACCTTGTTTTTTTTCAAAATCCAAAACAAATGACCAATGGTATACCTAGTTGACTATGGTGACACTGACCTAGAATCCAGAATATAAAAAGATCCACATATTTTAGTTGAAAATATCAAAATATTGAAATTACTGTGTGTCGTGTGCGAAGTAATTTATCTACTCAAAAAGTGCATGCATGTTTGAATGAATTATTTCACTTTAATAATAAAGCTCAAATTTCCTCATTTAAATACACAAGATAGTATATACCTAGATTCCTAAGGTGAATTGACCAAGTCAGGTTTCAAAAATATTTGCATTGCATTAGGTATATATATTTACTTTGAATTTGAACTTTAATCTGAAAACTGAACCTTTCCATTCATTCATTTGTGTATTTTACTGAATAGCTCTCTAGATCTTATCTTTATACACTTGATTTGGGTTTCTCTTATGATCCTAGCCGATTTATCTTATCTGAGAGTTCTATCAGTGTATCTACTACTACTGGTAGTAGTAAGGTACATATAAAGATACAAGTCAATTTGACATTATTATTGTTGTCAATGTCAAGCTTTCAATTTACTATGTTTTTGTTCGAGTTTTGTAAAAATCATCAAGTGTACAAAGTACGAGTATCTGTACCTTACTGAATATAATAGTAGTACAAATCGAGATTAAAGCTGATTACCATATGATATAGTTCTTTCTAAATAAACCACTGATAATCATATTTCTATTGAGATTTGAGTTTGAGGATCTGACTGACATAAAATAAGGGTAAGGACTAAGGACCCCTAGCCCTAAAGCGATGAGCAATAATATAAACCCTCAAAATAGAATATTTGCCACTATCTGTATGGTATGAGTATTAGCTCGCATTTAATAAAATTTCAGACATATTTGTCAGAATTTTTGTAAAAATTTGCAAATTTAGATACGGAGTATCGTATTAAATACAGATATTTCGGAATTTTGTTTCGGAAGTCCAAGAGTAAGTACTACTGGTACTTGGGTTTAGGATTTAGGAACGCATTATTATTTCTTTCAGGTCAC
Source organism: Nanhermannia cf. coronata Gr-Ori-00579 (assembly GCA_034699045.1). Lineage (NCBI taxonomy): Eukaryota > Metazoa > Arthropoda > Arachnida > Sarcoptiformes > Nanhermanniidae > Nanhermannia > Nanhermannia cf. coronata Gr-Ori-00579. The sequence goes on from JAQIXA010000622.1 coordinate 33,622, forward strand.
CGTTTTAAAAAAATCTCGAAATTTGTCCGAAATTTTATCTAAAGATGTTATAAAAGGTTTCTTTACTACCTTCCACTATTTAAAATCTCTTTTTTATTTTTAACACATAAAGTAAAGAAGTAGATTTACTTTATTTTTATAAATCAAAATTCAAAAAAACTACTAGTAGAGCTTTTTTGAGGGTTCAGACCAGAGCAGATCCTTTTTACTTTTACTATTCATTGAAATCAGAGAAATAATAATGGACTTGTAAGTTCACCCCTTGAACAACTCATTTGTCATATTTTTACCCGAATTGTTCAGTTTAAATGTAAGTGTATCCCGAATCCAGGACACCGAAAAATGAGAACACCCTCTAAGCATTTTAAGGTTACAATACACTACATAGTACATAGATACATTGATACATACATATATACAGTATACATATCTATCTATGAATATATAAGTATAGTGAATCAATCAGTATCCCTTTATATAAAATAAACTTTATTCTAAATACTTGTGATGCTAATGGGACTCTAAATATAAGCTTTAAAAGGCCATATGGTTATTTTTGCATTACTCCATAATACTAGTATGTACTTTGTAGATACATATAAGAATGCCATATGTCAACATTGGGTCATTTTCGATGACAGATTTATTCTGGCCCTGGCTCCTTTGATCCGATTTTAATTCATAAGCCCCCTTGTACTTGTAATTCCTCACCTTTATAAAAATATACTACATTTTCTATTGACTCACAAGCCTCAAATTATCTCACACCAATTCACAAAGTATTATCTTGTTGTAACAAGTAACAATGAGGAAATCAAGTGTATTTAAAATTTAAATCTAATAATCTATTGGTCAAGTGTCAAAATCTCAAAATCTGCTCTTAAATTTAAAAAATAATATTTACATTACCTTGTACTGTAGTCACTGTAGACTGTAAACTGTCTGTAGAGTTGAAGCTCGTGATAATTATTGTCTTAATTGACTAGGCTAAATGCACTCTATTAGTATATAATTAACTGACTTTTGAAATTTTTTAAATCAGGATTAGAAAATACTCGAATATCGATAATTTTGGTGTAGAAAGTCAGGAAATACTGCTGGATCGGTGGTGGTGGTAAAAGCGCAAGATCTTCTCCAGCCTGATCCTGGCAACCATCTTTCTATATAAAGACCATACTTCCCTATAAAGTAACCTACTACTACAGATACTTACTACTACATTATCAAGTACATACTACAGTACTCATAGAAGTAGGGGAAAAGTCAGAAATTTGTTAGATTTCTTATCGATTTGTACACTAGCTTGGCATGGCTTTGGCTCTATTTGAATTTTCCAAATGATATCCGAGATCTCGCTTAAAATGCATAGGAAAGTATCGGAGATTTAAATTAACTTTGTCAAAATGATACTTGATATAATTATGATTATGCTAAAATCATATCGAAATTATTGTTCCTATAAGCATGAAAAAAGCATCGTTTAACCTTTACGAGCTTATATAAATATCAATACAAGTAGATACTAGATACTAGACTAATCGCAAGATACTTTGCTATTTTATTTTTTTTTTGGAAAATGAGTACATATCAATCAGACTTGTAGATTTGTTAAAGAAATGGTCCGAATATAATTCATTATTCATTATGCATTTTGCATAATGCATAATGCATAATGCATATTATGCATTTTGGTTAAATTTTGTTTTAAACAGTTCCTTAAAATTTGTGCAGTTTGTTAAATTTATAGTTTTCAAAATATTTTCAATTTCTCCTATGTATTATATCTAAATATATTAAATCAAGTCTCTGCAGTACAAGTTCTACTTTGTAGAATACCTGTTTAGTTCTAGAAGTAAATAAGATTTGAAATTACTTTATTGTCTACACCTCAGGTTATAATTATAAATGTCACTTGAAATTGCTGAAAAACTACAATTTTTATATTAAATCCTAATTTCACTCAATTATGCAGAGTTTATCCTACAAATTTAAAGGCATTAGCATTTACCTGAGATTTTTACTCTGTGCTTTTATTTAAGGATCTCAGAATTTCTTGATTAAACGGAAGCCTTTTTTAAATTGAATTCTCAAATCCATTACAGGCACTATCTACTACAACTATAAGTAGGTAGATAGCCATTTGCAAGCAATTTAGCAACTTAATACTAAAAGCTATCTTTTAATTTTTCAAAATTGGAAATTCAATTTAGCAGAAGAATGTGTTTTAGTAAAAATCTCATTAATTTGAGATGCCAAATGCATACTACAAACCTTTAAGCTTTAAGCTAGAGTAAATTAAACATTTTTTTTATCTCAGAATCAGATAACAGAAATTTTAGGTTAAAAAAGCAAACATACTGAGAATTTTTATCTAAAAAATGGAAAAAATGAACCACTATATAGAGAAAGAAAAAAACGGCTGGCTGGTCTTTTCAATGAAGTACGCACTGTACAAGGGATTAAGTGGGTGTTTCCAAATTTGGGATTTTATTGTCTCATATGAACAAAGGCTTAGGGGGGCCCTTAATGGGCTTCGAGTGCTCATGAATGCTAATCCGAAATCGTGAATGAAAGGACAAGTGCGAAAAATGGTCGAGGGTCCTTTTTTCACAAAATCAACTCATATATTATAGAAAGTAGGGTATCCATCAACTAATTTTATAATTTTTGGCCAATTCTATCATATTTTAAACTTTTTGGAATTCGATTCAGCATAAAATTATCTATTTAAGTGCATACATGATAGTATTATAACGTCTATAAAAAAGACCGATGAATCTTATTAATAATAAAGAATTACGCTTCTTTATAGATACTCTTGATTTGAAGAATTATTTCTATTTTCTTCAGACTTCAGACACATAAGTACATACATTACATACTCGTATATTAAGAACCTGAAAATATTTTTGATTTGTCAAATTGGCAAAATTTTCGTTCTTTCCGACCTTATCATTATGATTATTTTTAACCTTTAATGACTTTATTCTTATATCCTCTTTTTTGAATTTTGAACAGATTTTAATATATTTTAAAGCTTTTTTTGTATATTTTTAGGCCCGAAAGCTCGGTTTTTTCAAATCTTACGATTAGATTTTACATTAGGGTACAAGTAAACTGTATCTCCTTTTCTACGAGTATTAATAGATGTTATTTTGCGGAATTATGGCATGTAAATTTATAAATATTGCTTTTAAAGTAGGGTACTATATATATACTAGTCATACTTGTGTTAAATTTAAAACTTAAATTGATGACAGGTGTGACCCCAACTCCAAACAAGTGGCAAATTATTGTGCCCTCAAGTCTGAATCTTTTTGAAATTCGAATTCGAATAAAAGGCTCAGCAGGATTTCAACAAAGCAAAGGGAAATATGAAATAATATAAGCCCTTACAGTTCTCTAGTATAAACTACTAAACTACAGTTCACGCTAAATTGACAAATGATCCTCGATATTTCTCTTATTTCACTTACCAAATCCTACTAATACATAGTAAATTACTTAATAATACTTTTTTGATCCAAAATTATAGTCCAAAATCTCATTTAATGATGGGAATTTTCCAAAAAAAGTGAGAATTTAATGATTTAATAAGGTGGTTTAGTTTGGTTGAGGAAAATAAGTGGAGGTGAGGTTTTAATCGGGAGTGTGTTCAACACACTTTGTCACTTAACTTATTTTTTGAATATTGTCAAAATATTTGGTGGCATAAGTGAGATAATTGATACTTGTAACTTATGACACGTGCTCAAGACACGCTCGACAATCAAAACAACAATAAAGGAACATTTTGTTTACATTTCTCCACTAAACTTGGTCAATTATTGTAGTAATCCTGTAGATAAATATGTGCGACCAAAATTAACTAAAAAAACTTTTAAAAAATTCTAAAAAGTAGAAGAAATCAGTCATTATCATCGTACTAAAGCATGTAAAAATTACTTTTTTTGCATAAAATCACATAAAATCATATTTAACCTTTTCAGTCCCAATCTCGTGTCTCTCACGAGATGAGATTCAAATGCCTTAGATACCGATCTCGTGAATGTCACGAGATGAATATAGAAGTGTTTGAGTCCCAATCTCGTGTCATTCACGAGATGGAAAAAATATCCTAGGAACCCAATAATGTTAAAATCTCGTGAATGACACGAGATGAATTTTCATATGAATTTGAAAAAACGTTACAATTTTTTCACTTTTTTACGTTGAAAAATTTTTGTAACGGAAAAGTCCAAAATTTTGAAACTGAAACTATTGATATTGAAGCAACTTTTAAAACATCCAAAAATGAGTGATTTTCGAGTTCTATTTCTATATTCTACGAGTATATGGACTGTATATGGATTGGATGATATTTAATTAGACAAATTGGTTAATTTCCAATATTTGTTTAAATTTTGCTTTGATAATCTTGGTTATTTCAATGCATATGTTAGTTATAAACATGCCCGGACAAAAAAGGCACGTAAAAAGGCAGTTTAAAATCAATTCCAATGATAACTTTTGTTTAAAATCAAAAATATTTTAATGGACAAAATATAGTTTATTTTATTTTTTATTGCCATTTTTAATTAATCAATCAATATCCATATTTTAACCCAAAATTGCCATTTTTGAAACTATATTTTTAAAATTAAAACTTTTTTACAAAATCGAAAAAAAATTGTAATAAACTGTCATAAAGGGCCTTCTTTTTTTAGAAAAATAGTCAAAAAGGTTCAAAAAAGGCAATTTTTTTCGAAAATTTACCAAAAAGGCAGAAAAA
>JAQIXA010000623.1:0-38379 GCA_034699045.1 Nanhermannia cf. coronata Gr-Ori-00579
CCATCGTAAATGTAGGCTCCAATCTTCTCTTTGTTCTGCCAGACGAGACTCTTCCTGGTTCCAAGGTGGTCCATTGTTGGTTCAAAAATGATGTCATATTGGTACAGGTTCCAGGTGGTTGCTTTCTCCAACCGGTAGTAGTTGACTGTGAGCTCGATCTCCTTTCCATTCTTGCCAGCCTTGTCGAAATCAGATGATGGTCGAGTGGCAGTGTAAGGTTCACATCTTGAAACAGCATTTCCTCCACGACGAAATCCACGAGTGCTATCCTCCACCAATTGCTTCTTCTTTTCTGCTGAGTCTGACGATCCAATTGCCATTGACAAGACTCCACCAGCTAGTACTTCTGGAACAGCTTCTCCTTCTTCATGGGTTTGTAGGGATGTCTTCGGACTTCCAGATGATGATGACGACAATGGGATGTGGGAAATTGGCGATGAAGTTGATGATGATGATGACAAAAGTCCTCGTCCTGGTGATGGTGTCCTCAGCCTAGCCCTGAAAAACAGAATAGAAAATAATTAGTATCTTACGCCTAAACTTAAATAAAATCAACAGATAAAAGCAAAAAATAAGACAATTACATACCTTATTACACGACCTCGACCCATGACAATCTTCTTGGATTCATCCATTTCGATTTTGCTGGTTCTGGAGCGAAGCGAAACTCCAATCTGACACTGGAGAAAACAGCAGTCAGCAGTCAGCAACTGGAAAAAAAAGAATCAATTAAATTAGAATACATAGTACAGAAGACAATTAAATTAAATATCGAAGAATTCACTATAAAAAATAACTTACGTTTGAAGACTGACTTGGGGTGAACAGGATCAACAGGCAATTGATGGATCAAAATCAAAAATTAAAAACTTTTCTTGAAAAACTTTAGGAGAAAATCGATACTTTCCTGACGAACGCAAAATGCAGAGTGAAAGGTCATTTTTTGTGGAGCCCTTTATATACCCCTCGAAAAAAGGTCAAAATCCAACGGTCAACACACAAATTGGGTAAAAAAACGTATTTTTAGTTCTCAAAATAGAATTTGACCGTTTCCTTTGGACTTTGACCTTTTCTCAAATACTCATGTGCTTATGGAGCGGTCGAAGGTCAGGTAATTTTTTGTAGGTTTTTATTGTTCTTAAGGTAAAGGTACCTAACTTATGATATCTCTTATTAAGGTATTTTTAAGGTACTTTTAAGGTATTTTACTTTAAGGTACCTTAAAGTACATAAGAATAAATGGTTTTAACATAGCATCATATCTCGTATAATTGTAAATTATATTGTAATGTAATAAAAGTAATGACCTGACCTGATCCCTGACCTATCTTGTAGTACGACTAATATGACATATTATCACATCACACTCAAACCTAATATGTACCCTACTTATGAAAAGGTACTTTATACGATCACCAATCAATCTAACAGTTTTTTACATTATAATACTCGTACATATAATATTATATTGTATGTACAATTTACATTTACATTAGAAATGGATATAAGTAAAACAAAAACATTGTATTGTAATATTTACGAGTATAGTTAATATACCAATTATAGGTAATTTAAAAATAAAACAGTAGTGTAACTCTCACAAAACCCTAACGATCAAAACTCCAATTTTACAATTACACAGAAAATTCAGTTTTTGGATTCATATTTAGCATGCACTTATAAAATTAAGCCAAATTCTGGTTTCCCAGAGCTAAATTAATAGATCTCGCCGTATATAAATATAAATTTTTTTTTCGTAAATAGGTTAGGTAGAAGTTTTATTAAACGAGCTAATCTTGCATGCATGTTTTAAATAAATCAAATTAAATATACATGCATATTCGTATTATCCAATATACATAGGTAGGTATAAGATAGGTACTTTGGCAAATGCTCATATTTTATTTATTAGAGAATATTTATTTAATATTATAATTAACCTTTGATATTAAAAAAAAGCCTTATAAAATTCATATCGAATTTTAAACTATTTTTGCAACAAGAACAAGTCTGTTGTTCAAAATATTAATGAAATTTTGCTAATACTCATACTTAAGAATAAAGTCAAATATATTTCAATGTAAATTCATTTGATTTCCAAATGATTTTTTTGAAATTTTCAAAATCATTTCTGATCATTCTTGTGTTATTCATTTTGCAACTGAATATAATTTCAAATAAAGCTTTGACCGCTGGTATGGTATAGGACAAAGAATTTCGATTTTTATGTTGACAGACCTTTAATTTTTGTAATTTGTAAAGGTAATGAGAGCAGTAATATTGATGAAGAAACTGAAGATGATACAGCAGGTGCTAGTGGTGGAGGACTTTCATCAAAAAAATTACTCAAAACTATTTATCGATTCTCGATGAACATTTTCAAAACTTTTCCTGACCCAATGAAATTGAATGATACACCCTTTGATATCAATATGGGATTCTTTTTCGGAAAATATAAAGGAGTTTACAGGTTAGTCACAAAAACATCAATTTTTTTCCAAAAAAACAATAAACCTCTTTAAAAAAGGCATTTATTTCGAGTCTATTCTAGACAAAAAATGCAAAATGATTATAAAAAAGCAGTTTATAAATGAATTTTACTCTACAATTATATTCCATTGTAGAATTTTTTAAATACTTACTTTCTAGAGTTTTCTAGAATTTTCAGTTCTCTATAAGGTAAACTACTAGTTTTTAAAAATCTCAAAAATAGTGATTTGATTTGATTCTAGATCAATACTATTCTTATTAGGTATGGTATATGTATCTATATTTCTAGTGTATGTTTTAGGTTTTTTAAGACAGGTGCATAGACTGTACTGATATAGATATACATATATTAATGTAAAGAGAAAAATTTTGCAAAAATTTTAAAATTTTGATTTTTTTAAAGAAATATGGAACTAGCAGGTTATTCTGGTATCCAGTACAATGTCTCAAATCTCAATATAAATGGCTTAAAAATGGATTTTTCTGCAAAATTCCCCATATTTGTGTACACTGGTGATTTGTACCTGTCTGGATGGACATGGGTAACTTGAATTTAGGGATAGTTTGTGGAATTAAGACAGTCTGTTTTCGGGTCTAGGAGTTATTTGACATAAAAATTTTCTTGGCAATTTCTTGGCTGTATCTAAATTTATGTATCTAGGTATATAAAGCGTTAGATCAAAATAACTTCTGATCCAGGTGAAAACAGACTGTCCAAATTTGAAAAACTTTCCCAAAATATCCCGGTATCAACCCTTACTTAAGTATTGATAATAAGTAATTCTTAATTTAACTGAAATTTTATAAAATTATGTTCATTTTAAAGGTGATTTTTCCAGTCAATATAAAATTAAAAATGAACAACAATATGTTCAACATTGTCACCGAGTCAAAAAACGGGGTAGGTCGTTTTGAACTGGGTCGAAGTGAATTTCGAGCAACACCTGAACTACCATTTTATATCTACTTTACAATTGTAATCTCTATAATTAATAATTAACTATCTACAAATACTTTGTATAATAAGTATTTAACCTTTTTTTTTAATATTTTAAGGCATTTTTGACACTTTTCGGACTCATTGTGAACTCAATCTTTTGGGGAGTCATGATTAAAAAATTGATTCGAAAATTTACAACGATGGAGAAAGATCGATACAAACCCAAGAATCCGATTATTATCGACACTTTGAATCTTTTTGAAATCAAACCTATGCCTACACCTGCCTCATTTTAGATAAACAATATGGAGATCAAAATAAAAATTAGCTTAAATACCAAAAACTCATATTGATTAGGTATTCTGTATTCTGGTGCTATATACCTATTGCCTACTATTGCAATTGCACTACAACTACCTAGATACTATGTACTAGATACTATGCCTATTCTTTATTAAGATATTTACAAAATACATACAGAATCTGCCATGATATTCAAGAAATTCAAAATCTCAATACATTTTATTTTATATTATCAAAAATTTATTTCAAAAATTATGGTGAATTAGGGCTACCTTGATTGTTTATTATAGCATATTTTAATTATCTAGGTACCTTACCTACTTAAGATTTTAGTTACTTACATATACACAGATAAATGATAAAGATACAATAGTTGAAATTTTAACTAATTTTAACATAATACAGTATATACTCGTGTACAATGTATATTTATAAGTTCTACTGATTCTCATAGGTTCAAAAGAATTTAAAATAATAGTAAGTGATAGGTACATTATAAAGGTACTACTTATAATAGGTATCATAACTTAAGAAAGAATATTTTTTACCGAAGAGCGATTACATACATTCATTAAACCTACATATAAACTTATACTGGTCACGGTAGATACATACTAATTTTTGCAAAAACTGACTATCTAGCAATGATATTTTACAAATGATAGATTATTGATTATCTAAGTATGTAAACTTAAAATTAAATATTTTTTATACGGCTTAATATATAGATAGAGGCTTTTTAAAGTTGTAATTTGTACTTTATAACGATTTTAGATACTATTGATGTTTATAGTTATTTAAGTTTTGAACCATTGACTTTTAGACGAGAAGATCTTCTTAGGGACAGGTTTTGATCTTCTGTTGTGTTTATAGCTGATAGAGAGATTGAATCGTCATCGTCCTCAGTTAAAAGCAGATCCCCCTCATTTAAAAATAGCACCTTCAACTCTTGATTTTCAATTGATTCAGCCTCTTCATTGTTCATTTTATCAATACCTTCCAATGGTCTTGGAGCCTCTTCATTGTCCACTTTATCAATACCTTCCAATGGTCTTGGAGCCTCTTCATTGTCCACTTTATCAATACCTTCCAATGGTCTCGGAGCCATCTTCTCAGCCTCAGGTTCAATTTCTTCATTGATGACTTCTAAACACCTATTAGCTGTTAATAAAATAAAAATATCGATTTGATTAGAAATTATTAATTCAGGTGTATGGAAAATAAAATAAGGCAATATAATGGATATATCTGCAGTAGGTGTATACTCAATTACGAGTTACTTATCTCAAAAAAAAATTACCTCTTTTTGATCGATTTCAATCAAAGATATGCGAATGCGAATACGTTTGTTGGACACTCAAGATTGACTCCCTTAATGCATCAAGTTGAAAATTTTGACGTGCAAAATTGGGCCAAACACTTTTTTGCCAATTTTCACCGTTAAAATGGTCATATCTCGAAGACTATAGAAAAGCTAGGAGTAAAAATGTTTATTTTATTGAATTCTGCGTAATTTTGATCAAGATCAAGGATCCATTAAACAAAAATAGTCTCTTCAAGACAACGTTTGCATGTTAAAATTACATATTAACCAAAATTCTCAAGTCAAAGGTACAAATTTTGAACTAGGAGCATTAAGGATGACAATCTCGAGAGTCCAGCCCAATGTTAACATGAACTTTCTCATATACTGATAATTAAAATTGATCTAATTGGATTTGATTATTGTTTTTGGAACTACTTTCATAGTATTTTGTAGGTTACTTGAATATTTAAAATGAGCTAACCTTTATACTTTTCATTCCTCAGCATAAGTTTTTCCATCCGTTTCAATTGAATCTTCATCTTCTTTAAAGGTTCCAAACAGAGATACTTGAAAAAGATGAAGGAGACGATGAAGCTGAAGCATATTGATGTGAGGGCTATGAGAATCATTGAACCCACATTGAATAATTGCTGATAATCAATATGTACAAAGTTGTATTTTTTATTCAAGAAGTCCATCCATTTAGTCTTGTTCAAAAAGTCCAAGTTCAACGATAAAGCCTAATAAAAAGGCAATTGATTAATAGACTTACAATTTAAGAGTATAAGCTAAAATATAGTACAATTATTTAAGCATAAAATTATTTTGCGTAAGTGAGCACTTGGCTTTTTACTATTCAACTTTCCTTACAATTTGTGCCTTATAATATCTGTCTATCCAGCAAAAGATTACTCGAAAACTACTTAACCGATCTTAACTAAATTTTCTTGGTTAAAAAGACCCTTATACTTATAGGGTCTAGTTGTGACATTTTGACAAAATTTCCACTCCATACGGCACTGCGAACCCTTTAAGGGGTCTCCGGAACCGAAAAAATTTTATTTAATAAAATGTTCTCCATACCTTGAAATACAAAGATATGCGTGGTCCCCACATTCGACTTTGATGGTCCCAGGAACCATCGTACATGTTAACAATTAACTAAAGAGTAGGTAGTTAATAAGATCCGAGTCAGTTAATATCAATTTTATTACCTGTGACACAGGATCAGCACCAAAAGTATCATTACCAATAGGTTCTGCTGCAGTCAACATACTGAAAAGATTCCACCAGCTGCTAATATTAGACATACTTGTAATTTTACTTTTCTCAACAACAAATTTTCACTTAATTGACTTTCTAACAACAAAAACAACACAAACAACTTACTGATTAAAAAGATTAAAGGAAATGGCAATATTAACGATTCTTTGATTAGTTATAGTTTTTTAGAAAAAATCGGATCTCTCGAGTCGATTGTCCAAGTTGGAGTCTCAAAAATTTTAGGAAAATGTCATAAGAATTTTCGATTTCAAAAATTTATGATCCAATTTATAATCTTCAACTTTATGGTTACTATAACATTTATAAAAAATATTTGCAAAACTATTGAATGTCATTAAAAAGGTAACTTGTAATGTAAAAGTAAAGCATATTTTCGAGATGATCAAAAAGATGGTCCATTTATGATATTTTAGGATTCTGAAGGGATACTTATACTGATAAGGCACCTATAGTACCTAGTTAGTTAGTACCTACAGATAGTACCTACCTAATGGAAGTAAATTTGCAAAAAAATTCTAAAATAAATCAAAAATAGCCTATTATGTCATCAAAATCAATGTGCCAAATCTGCAATTTTTTTTACTCAAAATAACTTGTTGAAAATGACTGAAAATGATATATTTAACTTTCAATTCGTTTCAATTTCTACTGGAATTTTCCGAAAAAACATTGAATTTTTTTTAATTTGGGGATTCCCAAAGGAATTTTGAACAATTTTCTGGAAAAATCTCAGAACCTGACAATATCCCTCCAGCATTCCATCCCAAGTATTCAGATTTTAAAGGAAATAATTTTTTTATACATACCCTACCTGAGATTTCGGTTAGTTTGAATTTGATTTGAGAACGTGTTATTTTCTCTTAATTATTATTATCCAGCATATACCTATAATATAACCTCTCTGATTATGGCTAATGTCATGCTAAGGTAAGAAAATCTGTACCGTTATAAGTAGGTAGTACCTATGTACTATCATTAATTAAAGGTAATTATCAAATTGTAAAAAATGTTTATATGTAATATACATTGTAATATAGTAAGTCACAAATTTTGTCATCAAATTGTACCTATTACGTTATAGAGATATTGAATCATCTCGAACCTTGATATGGTGTGGTCTTAATGTATAATATGCAATATGAATACTAAATACTAACATTTAAAACAAAATTTAACTCGAAAAATTCATTTCTAACAATATGCTGGTACATAGATTCGAACCTGCGACGAATCAGAAAAATACAAAAAAATCCATTTTTTTACAAAAAAAGTCAAAAATTTGTACATTTTGTTCAAAATTTGAGCAAAAAAATTTTGGTCCCTGACCATTCGTACCCGGAATGCCTTATTTGACACTCCGGTTTCGTAATTAAAGTTAATTAAGTGGTCTTTCGACCTTCGTATAAAGCAGCTGAATGTCTTCATTTGACACACGCAATCAAAGCTTATACCATCAGACCAGCTTGCACTGGCCTGGACTGGACTTTCAGCTAAAACTCTTATTTAAACCTCAAGAAATTGCTACCTATACTTACCTAATGCATTCTATCGTGTACCCTACGTTTTTCTTTTTTTCTTTTTTTCTTTTTTTCTTATTTTTCTTTTTTTAAATTACTTCTTACTTCTAAAGTAAAAAGCCCATTATGAAGTCAATATTGAACCGATTTTTAATGTTATTTAAGTATTCTTGAATACAAAATAGTTAAATATTAGAAATATTAGAAATATGCAAAAGAAAGGCTAGGAGAAAATAGGGATTATGCATTTATTTATGGGTTCAAAATCTCTAATTACGAGTAGGTATACCGAGTATTAAAATTTTTACAAGAATTACAATAACTAACAATATAATAAAAACATTTACTACGTAAATTGTCTAATTTATGAAAAAACTGATAAAGGTAATAAAAGATAAAAGTAGGGTACTGTGCTATATAAATAGTACAGTTAAAAGTTAAAATAATCAATTGATTATAGTGAGATACTCAAGTTGATCAAATAATTAATTAGGTAATAAGTCTATTTTAAAATTAAAATAGAATAGGTAATAGGCACATTTATCTTTTATTTATCTAAATCAATCAATGAGATATTTATTATCGAAAATCGAAAATGATCTACCTACTCGTATACCTATAAATAATTATAAATTTAAATAAGAAGATTATTGATCTTGAAGAAACATTCATAATCTCGTAATCAATAGAAAATAAACATAACAAGAAATCTAATGCTAAAATTATATAGTAAGTATTTTAGGACCTATTTACGAATTTCTACTTTTAAGGTAGTGTTAAAGATCATCAATATCAAAGTAAAATACTCGTTATAATTATAATTATAATGTAGGTAGTAAATAAAATAAAAATAAAGATGATTTTGTTTATTTAAATTTAAAATAAAAGATCAAGTTACATCAAAATACCCCAAATTTTTAGTTTTCAGTTTTCAGCTCAAACCCAAACCAAAACCAAACCAAAGATCTCAAAATTATGAACATATTGAAAGTTTAGAATAGAATTAGAAAAAAAAGTAGGTAAAAAAGTCGTGGACCAATAACCAATTATATGTCAATCAGGAAAACTTTGAAAAACCCAACTTTGGCCTGACTTTGTAGTGTAAGTACCTACAACGCAACGTAAGTAGAAGGGTAAGTATATTTGAGGTGTAGAAAGACTTGCCAGTAATCTGACCGGATGATCGTCTCTTCCACCTGTTGTTCACCTGCAAACTCATCTCTTAATTGACTCACCTGTACAATTCTTATTTACCAATCTGCCAGGTATACTATATAACTACAGACAGTCTACAGCAGGTGATTCCATATACGAAAAGGTAAGTCATTTTTTATATTATACACTCACTATAAATCATATATTATAGTATACCTAAACATAAGTATCTGTATACATTCTCTCATCTACAACACAACTACAAATTATTCTTTAGAAAAGCTAATAATTTTAATTAATTTTAGTGGTGGCCGTATGATTTCCAGTTAGTTCAGTACTTGACTTTAATTTATGCAACACCAGAAGATCATCCATCCATTGCGAGCAGTTACAGTACCTTATCATTATATAAAAACCAAACCATAACTAATCTAATACCACCATCACATCGTATCGAGTACCGATCGTAAGTTAAAAGTTATAAATTATAATTTGTATTTTGTAGTTCACTTTTAGTATTAGTTTAGTGTTGCAATTATCATGCTAATATATAATATAATAAGTATTCATCAATTTTGAGGTTTTTTTTTAATAACTTGATTAGACTACTACTTACTATTATCAATTTTTACTTGTTTTTATTCTAGTTTTTTCCTGTTCCAAATCTAAATTTAACCACATTTGGTGTTTAAAAATGTGAATAATTAAGTGGATGGTAGAGTGACTGACTTTCGACTGGAATAGACTGGAGTGGACTGGATAAGTAGTGGTGTGTGTTGTTTCTCTTTCAAGTGCTCGAGATGATGATGGAGAGTAATAATGATTCTAATGATAATATTGAGAATAGCAAATTTGAGGATGATCAGCCACATCAACATCAAGTGAAAGAGCAGTCTTGTGTCAATGTCAATGGTGGTAGTAAAATTGAATTTATTTCACCTACGAGTGTCAAATTGACTATTAATGGTGATGGTAGTGGTGGTGAAGAAGGTAGTGGTGATGAGAATGAGGATTTAGCGAAAGCCTATTCATCAGCATTGTCATCAAGCAGTTCATCGTTAAGGTCAAATTCGACTTATCTTTCTGCTCATTCATCGAATTCTAATATTTCTGTTAATTCTACCACCACATCATCATCGTCCACTTCTGGTGTTTCATCATCAAATTTTGGTAATTCTAAATTGGAACTACTTGAGCATCGAAAAAAATGGAAAAAGAATCGGTCTGAGAATGAACCACAACATCAACAACAAATAAATGGTGAACTTGAAGGCCATGACCATGATCAAGAACATTATCATAATAGAAATTTTTTACAAAATTTATTATCGAAAACCTCCAATTTTATGTCAATACTTCGTCATAAATCATCCACTATATCGAGCTCGCATAATTCTGCTGTTATTACAAATCCCGATCCTATGTATCGTGTCATATACTTGGGTAATACATTGTTACACAAGATATTTAGCATAATATTCATTTAATAATAGCACTGAATAATCAGAATTTGACCTCAATTTTCTATTTTTTTTAACTTGTACATGTTTTACTTGGACAATTGAGATTGAGATCAAAATCATGTTTTCCAAATTTATGAATTAAATGAATAGACCCTTATTTATACCATGACTATAGGTACTTACTTATCCATTTTTATTTTTATTTTTTAGGTAATGTTGTGACATATTGGGCCAAAGGTAAAGTTATATTTTATTGCGTATTTTGACAATTTTTTAACATTTTACATTTAACAGGTGAAGGTTGTCTAGAAAGACCAGCAAGTGCCTTGTGGAGAAATTATCAAAATACGCTAAATAATCGTGGATCAATTCGGATGTCTGTTTGTGTCTGTCCTTCTGGGCTAAAAGCAAATACTCGTGAACATGGTCTGACTGAATATTGGGCAAATAGACTTACTTATTGTGGTGTACCTAAAGATCATCCCAAACTATTTTGCTGGATTTATAGGTATTTAAAGAATAGAACAATAAACATTTGAAATTTACTAATCTTAAGCTCTTTTTAATTACTGTATACATAATATCATATTATTTTATATTTTTCCAAATAGGCATGAAGGTCGTAAATTAAAGCAAGAACTCAGATGCCATGCTGTATATACAAATAGTTCATTACAAGCTGGAAAATTAGCCCAATGCCTGAAAGATCGTTTATCTGAAGCTCTTTATGATTTCAAAAGAGAGAAAATAATTCGTCAAAATACTCGTCTAAATTTTACGAGATATCTAAATCAGCCCATTGAATCAAATAAGGACTCAATGAATAGTAGCTTTAATAATTCAATTGAACAAGACTTGAATTCGTCAACAGGTAGTTGTGAGAATGAAAATGATGTGCCGAATAGTAATACAACAGCAGTCAATGTCAATGCAAATAATAGATATTCGCAAATTCAATCACTCTATAAGAATTATTTTAGTCGAAATAATAATCATCATAATAGTAATGGTAATAATATTAATGAATTTAAAAAATATCTTTTTATTCTATCTATATTATTATAAAATTATAAAATCAAGGTCAAACTCGAAACACTATATGAATAATTCAATTATATTTTTTTTCTTTTTATAGCTTCTTCAATGTCCAGTTCGACAACGACTATTTCAGCGGATGTGACCGATAGTGCTCAAAATAATCAACAACAATATCCGATATCATTACCACCTTCGCCTTATAATAGTCTGGGTCGACGAAGAAAGCCAACATTAGTTCAAATCCATGGACCAACTAATACTAATTTAATCAACAATAGTAATAATAACAATAATAATAGTGCCTTTAGAAATGTTATCAGTGAAAATGATGATGATTTAGATGAAACAAATTCTCCATCCACTGTCTACTGCTATACGAATAATGCTCATAATTATAAACCGCCGATTAATAGCTCAAGGTAATCCTATTTTTTAATAATAGAAATATGTAAGCTAGAGCTAGAACATAATTTAATTCATAGCAGAATTAGTAAACCTTGATTTAAGTAACTAACTTTAATAAGTTAGTAAATGTAGGCAGACGTAAATACTTTTCTAGAATATGAAATATGAACAGTAGGTTTATTTTTTTAAATTATTCTAAAAAATTCCAAGATTTATTATTCTATTAATGATTATTCTATCATTGTAAAAACAAATGATTCATATTTCATGCTAAATTAGGTACTGTATTTGTATTCAGTATTCAATTTCAATTAGTTAATGATATTTATTAACTACGCTTATTACTGATAATTTTTGGTACAAAACTACTAGTAGTAGTCTACTAGTAGATCTACAAATTACGATTACTACCTAATTAAGTTGTTAGCTGACTTTGGTAATAATAATAATATTTTTGGTATTTTGTACGCTAATTAATGGTAATGCTTTTAACATAGTTACAAATTCTCAAATACAAACGCAAATACTGAATTATCTTTGTTGTTGTGCATTGTGCACTGATCATTGATCTTATTTGTATAATATTTACTTACTAGGTACATAATAGTATTTTAGTATCTAGTTTTAGTTGGAATTACATAATAGTAATAAATAAGAAGAAATATTAATGACTTTTTCTTTAGATATTTTCTAGACTAATGGTAAATAATTTTACAAAACAATAAAACAATTTAAAGCAAGCCTAGTTATTTAGTTCAACTCTGTAAAATCAAATTTTTATCTCAAAAGTACATATGTACTTGCATTTATTTCACAAATATGCCAAAGTCGTTATTTTTAAATCTGAAATAGACAGGTAACGAATATAATATTTTTTCCTTATTGCTTTTAGTAGGAAGTTAGTCCTATTTATATAAGATACCTATCTAATATCATTTCTGGCTGCAATTTCTTATACACTTTCCTTATGGTTAGATGTACGTACTTATTTACAAGTATAATATAAATAAATAAAGGTATAAATATAAACCTTTTTGACCTTTTTGACCTTTTCTGATCTTTGATTCAGTCATTTATTGTTTGTGACATTTTGTTGTACAATGAATATGAATGTCTAATATTAATATTTTATGATAATAGAATGAAATAGGTACCTACTACCTGCTTATTTGTATTCGTACTATTGTTCATTTAATAATTGAATTTTTTTATAATTTTTTAGGTGTGCTCCAAAACTATCACAAATTGATGAAGATGAAGATGAGTACATAATTGAAGAAACAGAAACTGAAACTCCAAATTCTGAAGTTGATGACATTTTTAACGATGAGATTTTTGAAGATATTGAAGTTCAAGAGGCTAATATGAATATTTCTGCCGAGTCTGAAACTTCGAATATTACAAAAAACAATGCAGATATTGTAGAAACTATCAATAGCCAAATTGTTTATGCAAATAAAGCCTTTGAACCTCACGAGGAAATGTTGATAGAAGGAGGAGAATCTTTCTACATAAATGAGAATCCTATCAAAGTTTTAGTGAATAGTTGTGATATCAATTCAAATGCAAATAACGAAACTATGAGATTGAATCTGAAAATAAATTCTAATTTAAATTTAAATAGAGAATCTTCAACAGACTGCCAAAGTTCTACGACTAAAAATTATAGATCTGAATTAAAACTGAATACTACAATAAATGATGAGCAAATCAAAAGGACTGGAGTTGAAATGCAAAACGGTGGTGGTTATTTTCGACAGCAAATTGAAATTAATAAGTATCAAGACCCAGACCATAATAATGTGCCTGCTATTGATCATGAAATGATTCATGAAAAAACTTTAAATGACTTTAATTGTGAGAAATCACCGAGCCCAGCAAGTTCAAGCTGTTTAAAATATAATAATCATAATCGTATGCTGCCAAGTCCAACAGTGTCCTTATCATCATCAAGATCTGAATCTGAACCTGATGAAAATGAATCTCTGGAAATTCCTCAACTTGAATCTGATAATAATAATAGTTGTATTAAGTATTTATCGTCAATGCAATTGCCAATTCAAGATCAACAACCAATTAATAGTAATAATATAGTTCATAATCAAAATCAACAACAGGGTAGTAGTATAAAATCGCAATTAGTTATATACGATAATCTTTGCATTGATATCTGATTACTGATTCAGATTATATTAATTCTTTATGTACCTACATAAAAAGTTATTAAGTAACATATTATATTAAATTTAAATTAAGTAGGTACACTACATATTGATTCTTAAGTATTATTTTTTTGTGGTTGTGAATATCATTTATTATCGTTTTTGTTATTATTAAACTTTTAACTTAAGTTATGTTATGTTGTTAAAAAGACTTCAAAGAGTCAAGAAATATGTTTTTATAAAACGTTAAAATTCTGCATTATTATTAGGTATACCTATATCATAGGTATCTACATTATATTTTAAGTATATATTTTATAAAAGTTATGTTTTAGATTTTAGAATGAATCTTAAATACTCCAATAAGAGAATATTTTAATCCTCAAAAAATAGAGTTAATTTTAGTTATACCTAATTAATCATTATACAATTTCCATTCAAGATCATGAGCTTTCTATCTATACTAAAAGTAAATTATATAATTCATAATTCTGTTTTTTAAAAACTATATAATCAAAAGGAGGATTTGTAATAAAATATTTTTTATAAATCAAGTTTCAATTTCAAATCAAAAACTAATATTATTAGAAAGACTGAACTTTACGAAATGGCATAAACATATTAAGACAAACACAATAGCAAAAATGTATATAAAAAACTCCTAAACTTGGACATCATTAGGGTGTAGTTTAAGTAATATTCTGAATAAATGATCTTAGACTAGGTATAAGGTTATTTAGCTTTGTATTTGTATTTGTAATTAATTTGAGAACAGAGTCAGGTCTTTCAGAGCTGGATTATATAGATTTGATTCGCTTTCTAGTAGATATAGGATACTCCAAATTTTTCAACTTCAACAATTCCATTCATTTTTGATAGTTTTAATATTAGGTTTATAGGCAATATGATAATATGGCACTTATTTGAGAAATAAATGAACATTCATTTCATAATACCTTAGGTATATGTAGGGTACTGTAGTAAGTAATGTTAGTTAGTTGAATATTTCTGAATGAAATTTTTCAAGTTTTTCGTCAGCCCAGGTTAAATGAGGTGTAAAATTTGAAAAATACAAACTATGAATAAGAAATGAGATTTGGGTGCAAACATGTCCCAGCCTTTCAAGCCGGCTTAATAATACTTTTAAAACCATGGTTCTCGAAGGTGTGGAAAAATCCTTGAGAGTACTTGAGAATAATGGACCACCACCCAAGAAATAATGCTCTGAATTAGCGACCAAAAACCAAAAATTTAAACCAGATTGACAGCACCAGCTCTAATGTAGGTACATATATAGTATATTTCAAAATTTATGATAAATGGTCTTTTACAGAACTGTATGAAGTAGATTACCTATATCAGTATTAAAATACCAAATAAAGCCGAAAAATACTTAACTAAGTGTAAAGCTACATTACATATTTAGGTACCTACTAATGAAATATTAGTATATCCCAAGCATAAATTAAAGAGTATTTATGTAGGGTACTGATATATAAGTACCCTATTAAAGATAAGTACTGTACATACCAGTACTAGATACCTACTACTCTTAACTACCTACTACTCTTAACTCGAAAAAAAATTCAATTTTTCGGAATATTTTGCCATAAAAATTTAGGATTGGTTTAGAAAATCAATGGAATTCTAGTACAAAAATATGTAGGAAACCCATACATTACAGGCTTTTTAATGATTTTAATTTTCAAACTTTTTAGATTGTAGAAACTAAAAAAATTTTTGGATATTTTTATTGCCTAATTGAGCTCAAAATTTTTAATATAATATACCCCACTACTGTAATTTAAAATACTACATATTAATAAAAGCAAGCTTATAGGTAGGTTTAGATAGTTCTAGATTTGAATTTGTAATTTCATTCATAAATTTTGTAGAAAATACTACTTGTATTTGTGGGCTCATAAATTTTGCTCAATTTTCTACAAACGAATTCTGTTGATTTCCAATGAAAAGGGTTTTTGAATGAATGGATATGAGTAGTAGTTAGTGGCATACTTAAGTACCCAGGGGGTACTTAAATATGATTAATATTTGTATACAATTCAAGTAATTATTCAAAAAATCCACAAAATACTTACCACTACACATTTACAAGTACCTAGACTACCTACCCTAACTATATATTGGTACTTACTATGTACATAATATGTATTACTAAGGTATATAGGGATTTAAATAGGGTTTTAAGGTGGACGTGAAAGTGTGAATAAAAAAAGTGAGAAGGTCGGTTTGTTCATAAGGAAGGGAGCTCGTTGAGGGCCCTTAACTCGAACTTAACTCGAGTTGTATTTATATTTTGTAAATGTAATGTGGAAATCTTAATCGGAAATGAAGTACCCTACCTATAACTATTTAGCTGGCTTGTAATTTACAATTCGAGCTACTAAGCCCATCATTTCTATCTTATCTAAGCCAAATTTTGTCAATTTTTGAATTTTTTTAGAAAAAGTGAACGATGGAGAATTAATTAGCTCAAAAGCTTATATATGTTGCAGCTACTATAGGATTTCAGCTAGCATAGATCTAACTTGGTCAAATCAAATCATTGTTTGTAATAATAAGTAAGTACTAACGATAAGTACCTATCGTATAAAGATTGTTAAAAATAAAGGTCTAATCAGACAGCATTGACAATCTGGTACTGATATTATTGATTTTAACTCAGTTGAATTACAGAATATAATTCAACTTATACCTAATAATAGTAGATTTCCTATGGATTAGAGTACGAGTTAAGGTTTTTGAACTGAAATTCTGAGAAATTTTCTCAGAATAAGATACCTACTTGAAATATTTAAAGATTTTTAAAAAAATTTAAAAAATTGAGATAGATAAAAGTACTTTTATGAGTATCTGAATAAGTAGGTAATCAAGTTATAAGATAATTATAGGTTTTATTTGCATATTTAACTCATAATTTTTTACAATTTTTGCATTTATTATATTTTCAATTAAGTAATTAGAGCTTTAAAAGTGAGGTTTTGAACGACTTTTATCGATATTAATATCCAAGATACGAGTATTAATAGTTCAAAGGACTTAAAATATGTGCAGGTCTTTCTACTGAGGATTTCGGCTTTTAAATTATACATAATGTATTTAAATAGGTAAACACTGTATACGAAGTACTAATGCTTATGAATATTATAGTAAGTAGTTATAAGTACCCTATATAATATAGTACAGATACTGTATCTGTAGGTATCTGTCTAGTCCTTTGAGATTTGAATGCGCTTCCGGCCTAAGGAAAATAAAAGTTGACAAAAACCTGGAGGTTTTGTCATTTATTTGTATTTCTTTTTTTCTTCAAATAAGGATACTTTTCCTCTATTACAGCCAAATTTCTCTATAAAGCACTTGAAATTACTTTAAAATTAAAATTAAAATTAAAACTAAACTTATAATATTTTTATAGTTATCAAAATTTGAATTCATATTCATATTCATGAATTCATGAATTTGAAGTCATATTTTTGAGTTTACAAGACTTGAAAATCTAAATTCTATAATAAAACATGCAAAATTTTGAAAATTTTTGAGATATTTCAGGCTGAAAATATAAAAATTAACCTCCTTTTAAATAGTTTTCTCTTTAAAGAAATTTATCAAATATGGTTTACAATTTTACTTTTTTTGTCAAATCTTATAAATTTACTTGCATTTGTATGATATTTGGATACAAAACCATCAAGGAGATATTTTGGCTAATTTTAAGAGGTTTTTCCAAGCTATTCCAAAGTTACTTTATATGGAGGTCTAACTGTATTTAAAGGGGGTTTGTACTTTGTTAGATGAAAAAGGTGATTTGGAGCTCTAATACGACGAGGCTTTTGAAATCGGTTTGAAGAAAAGACCCCGACTAATGTGTATAAATACTTGGACATGGATTTTAAAGCTCTTTTTTGTACCTACAATTATAACTACTAAAGTCCAAACTACATTAGACTCTAAACTGTAGACTCTAGACTGCTTGGCACCCAGAATTATAATCCTTTTTCAAGATTATTTGACAAAAATTCAGCAAAAATTGAATTTTTTGTCTCAAATCCATATAACTCTCAAGTTATATTGGACAATTTTGAGAAATCAAAATCTTAAAATCCTATATTAGATAATTACTCAAAAAATATAGAGTCTAAAGTCTAAAAAACATAAAAAGAGTATGTATGTAGTATGTACATGAAGTGTAATTGAAATGTCAAATTTGAAATTTTTTGATCAGATTGTCATTTTATGAGTTTTCGGAAGGGGTTTTCGGTCAATTCGGAGATAAATGCAAACGGCTGGTCGGATTTCTCACGCCCCTTTTGAATTATAAATGAAACTTTTTTTCCCCGAATGAATGAATCGAAAACAATTATTAGACTTAAACGGATCCATTACACAAATATATACAAATTTTTACATCCCAGTCATTTGTACCATTTAGAAATAACCCAAAATCCAGTTCTCAATTGAACATCTACTTTGATTTTAATTGAAATCAAAATCTGGGATTTCAGAGCTGAATTGCATGAGGAGTTCAGGTGCCCTACATATTTTCAATAATTTCATACGTATAAGAAAAGTAAGATTGGTATATTATAATGCCTAGATACTTTATACATAGTACAAAGGCTAAGATTGATTTGATACTTTTCTAATTTTGTCAAAATTTCAAGTCGTTTTGTAATTTTACTCGTATAAAAATATAAAAATTAGATTATTATTAGTTTCATAAACTGGAATCATTATGTTAAAGTGATTAGTTATCCCATTTAAAGTTTATAAAAAATTGATTTTACATTTTACCATTAGATAAGGGTAACTCAGGGATAGTTTGGATGCTTTTTTATAATTTGAACAGCTTATTTTTGCCTGAACCAGTTGTAAATTTAACTTGCATATACAAACTCGTACCTAATCTTTATAAACTGATAAAGATATCCAAGATATTCTCAAACATATTTGAGGTCAATTAGACAATTAATACAGGCAAAGACAGCCTGTCCAAAGTTTAAAAATGTGCCCAAATTATTCCTAATCTACCCTTATAGAAAAATAAGTCGAGTATTTCAAATTTCTATGTAATTTCATATGAAAATATTTGGAGAATTTTGATAAAATTTTCGTACTTTTCGTAATTTTTGACATTTTGTCGGGTGACCAAATGTTCTTATGGAGAAATAGGATAGAGTGTAGTATGATATGAGTACTTACTATTAGTTGGCTTGTAATAAGTAGATCTAAATCTACACTAATATACTGGTCATTTGTGAATTTCGATCCCCTCGCTTGTTTGCTCACAATCATTTCGATTTCATTTTTATTTTTATTTTATTAGACCCTCACACGAAAATTCATTCGAATATTTCCTACGCAAAACGCAAAACTCAAAAAACTCAAAACTTTCCCTTTCAAATCCTATTCATTTTTTTGAATAAAATTTTTGATTTCAAAAGGCAAGTCGAGGGTGATATGTGACTCTGATATTATGATATTACTTTATACTTATAGATACTACATAACTGATAGTCTCGACTTTTATTTAAAAAAGTTTTTGAAAAATTTGTATCCACTGCTTTTTGCTTATACTCGTACTGTACTACTAGGATGATTAATTGAGGGTCGACGATCGTTTTAAAACTTGAAAAAATTCTACCTAGGTATATTATTTTGTGCTACTGCAGCTAGGCATTTGAAATTATTTTGAAATATCTATAATTCCTAACTTTATGGAAAATTTGCTCAAAAATCTAAAAGACTTGAGAAATTTTGCTATCTTAAGCAGATCTGTATTCTTATTAGAGTTAGCTTTGAGAAATTCTAGTTTGAAATCTATGTAGTCTATCAGTCTACCCGATAATAATTAGTAAAAATATTTTGTCAAAATTTTGAAGATCTTTTAAAATAAGCAGGTGAATATTGATTAGCTCAGAAATCTAAAAATTTTCTAAATAAAATTATAAACTCTAGACAAATCGGCTATTATTTTGAGCTAAAAAGGTAAATTTTGATGCACTTTATAGAACTAGAATTTCTATGTCAAATCCCTGACTCAATCACAAAAATTATAAAAATGTTTTGTTGATAATAATCTAAAGTAATCTGAAGTTAATACAGAATTGTTTGCAACAATTCAGTTTCTAATACTTATGTACATACTTATCTAGTAAGTAGTGTTTTAGATACCTTTTTCGATCTTTTGAAAAAGCCGTACATTTTCTCGTACTTGATCATACTAATCACACATTTTATTATGTAATATCTATCAGTAACCTTACATAGAGAGTATACAAGACTATCATAAATTTTATAGCTTTCAAAATGTACATATGGTTTCCATTGACTTTGAAACTACTTTCAAAGGGTGCCAGAGCATAGAAATAAAAATAAAAATAGAAGAAAAAAAGAGATTTCGAGGCTTTCAAAAGCCGGATATTTTCCGTGTACCTACCAAGTGTGTAAAAAAAGGTGACAAGCGCCCGTCCGTCCAATCGAAATCAAAAGCCAGCCTCTCAGCCAAATGGGCGGACCCTCCAAATCTCAACAACCCTCGAGAAATTCACCCAAAAATCCCAAAAATCCTAAACAGTTGAGAAAAAACCGTGGTTCGACTCGGATCATCTCAAACCATACAATTTACACACAAGTTCAATATAGTTTTTGAAAAAAACCGTGGTTTACAGTATACATAGTTGTGATCAGATCAAGTCAGGTCAAAGTACTATTAATATTATTATGGCTCAAGCAAGTGGCCAAGATCATGGTGAAAAACCGGATGATCTCAAGAAATTCATCAGTTTACCACCTATACCACCGTTACCCCTGCCACTAGGACTACCACTAGGTTTACCCCATGGTGGTGGTGGTCCGGACTTTTCTGGTGGTTTTTTGCAAAGTGCGGCTGCAGCTCGAGCCGCTTGGCTTCTACTAAATAATCCGCAAAATTCGACACAAAACTCGGCTGCTGCTTCACACACATATTGGAGAATGTAAGCTGACATTTTTTTCACAAAATTTACATCAACAATTTTTTTAGCAAAATTGTAGTATTTGAAAATACTAAAGTTATAAAGTATTTGAAAATTTTGAAAACATACCTTATAGCCTATAAATTGTTGTAATTAAATCTCTAAATACTTTATAATTTCCTTAAACACCTTGTTAATTATACATTTTCAACTTTGCATATGCGTTTATGCATTGATTTATCGAAATCTTTGCATAGTTTAGCATAATTTACCTATAGATAAATTTGATACATGATTAGATCAAATTTTGAAAAAAAAAATATTAAAAAGAACACCCTACTTTTTAGATTGAGGTCCTTATATCTGTAAGTGGTATTTTTTAGCATTAATTTGTACTGATATTCAGTATATTTACCTTACTGTTACCTATAACTTTTCATATAATCTATTATGTATGTACTTTTATACTGATAGTATCGAATTTAGGTCTCAATAGTAGAGTACATAGTACATGTACTTATACGAGTATAAGTAATGTATACATATAAACTATAAACCTTATGTAGGAAGGAGGATCTGATCGAAAAAATGTTCAAAAAAGGTCCAAGATTTCGAAAAAAAACTGAAACATTCCTATTGGTTTTTATTAGGTTTAAATCACTTGGAACTTTGAATATCTAAAATGTCAAATTTTGATTTGCAATTTTGTAAAATTTAGTTCTAAAAGTTTAAAGGTCTTGGTAGGTGTGTCTAATAGAATTAGAGTATTGACCACAAAGTGAATGTTTAATTACAATTACAATTACAATTGACCAGGATATAACAATTATGATTGTAGTAAATTATAAAGTACCCTACCTACTATAATGTATTGTATGTATCAGGTACACAATTACCAAGTAAGTTCTCATATCCAAATTCAAGTTAGACTTGAGTAGATAATAATTAATAATTAAATCGGCCCTTGGGAAAAATAACTACTTGGTTTTTTTTACTTGTAAAATTTTGAGATAATTTTTGAAGAGCTCTTGACATATGTCAATCACCCTTCGATCGTGCTAAATAATTAGAGCTTCATGATCCCACAATCATCTATACTTTTGATACGATACTACTACTACTATGTACTACTACTACTAATATTACAATTACCATGGTTTGATGGTCTTTCGTGATGGTTTTTTTTTCTTCTTAATTTTTTCCCAAATACTTATATGTAATAATTAGAATAATATAATAATGGAGATAATGGTATAGTCGGCTTTTTTTTACCAACCTCTAGATCTTGAGTGAGTATCAGGAGGTTAGAATTTAGAATTAAAATATGAACACTTGGACCCAAAAACTAAAACAAAATTTTTCACTTGAAAGCTACCAATTAAATAGATACGTATACTGTGGGTAGTAGTGGGTACCTACCTATATAGGTAAGGAAAAGGTTCAGGAGCTTTGGAAATACTTGACTTTGAAGTTTGAAGTTTTTCATTCGAGGCTATTGAATTTTTAACTATTTTTTTATTGAAAATGTACCAAATCAAATGATCTAAAGGTCATTTACAAAATGAAATTAATTATTAAAATGATTTTTTAAATAAATTTTTATGGTCACGTTATGTAATAAACTATATTCAAGCAGTTATTGACTAAAGTTTACTAAATTTTTTCACCTACTTCACCTAAAATTCATTAATTTTAAAAGAAATATTTAGAAAATTTTAAAATACGACTTTCAAGTCTTTCATTATTCAAGTCTTTAAGTCATTAGTAAAGACTTTGAGATTTTGAGTTTTTTTGTTGAAAAATTTACAAATATAATATAATTGACTACTAAAATGATTTTTACAAAAAAGTTTACAAAGGTCTAATTTTTTAATAAACAAAATCTAAAATGTTTGCATAAAATTTTGCTCAGTTCATTGATCTAGAAGTAGACGCCTAAAATTTTGAGCTATTTTTCAAGATTTAATGTTCCTACCTTTTTATATCATTTTTTAAAAATTGAAGTATCTTGAAAATTACATTTTGATCAATTTTCCTGACCATATTTATTTCAAAAATGTTGAATTTTTAAAATTTTGGTTACAATTTACACAATTAAAGGTCCAAAATTATAGGTTTAAAAGTTCAGTTAGGTCAAATATTGGAAATTTTGTTGACCTAGAGTCTAGAGGTCTGTAATTTTGATTTATTAATAAACCATACTTGGCTTATAAGTAAGGATAGGTTATTATTTTGAATTAGTGAGATACAAAATAAGCATTTTAACCAATTAAAAAATACGAGTACTGGTATCTACTCGTATATACAAAGTATTTTGCTATTTTTTTTGTATTATTATTCTGTATTACACACTATGACATTTTAAATTTCTGTTTTTAAACCGGATTTCTTTTGGTAAAAAAGTAGTAAGTTTGAAGTTTGAAGTTTTCCAAAGGTTTTGAAGGGTTGAATTTTAAGTTTATAATATTTTTTGTAACTACTAGTTTGATTTTTTAGCCTCAAGAATATTTATTTTCTTCAGATAATTCGAATTAAAATTACCTTTATAAAACATGATATCACGATAAAAGCATTTAAAAAATCAAAGAATCTCAAATGCAAATTCAAATGCAAATAAGATGGTTTGTTTATTTGATCACTGGATTATACACTTGGAAATTAAGATTAATCATACCCTATTATATTCATGTAAATTCTAATCATAAGTAGATACCTAAAAATTTTCGTTAATTTATATATCTTTAAGGACTTTTAATACATTTAGGGCTTAATATATTACAAAAAGTAGGTATTTTTTCAATCAAAAAGTCAAAATATTTCGTTATTTGAGAAATTTTTAGGTAAACAGAGCTCGAGATTTGATATTTTTTGTAGACATATTGCCTTTTTAAGATAAGTTAATGGATAAGTCTAGATATATAGGACTTTAGGACTTGAAAATATCAAGTTTTTAAAGATTTTAAGGATTTTACAGGATTTTAAGAATTTTATATAATTTTTTAAAAATTTCAAATTTGTCTAATTTTTGCTTAGGCTGATGGAAATGCGGATGATGGGAGCCGGTGGTTTTCCCCATCTCAACCAGCATCACCAAAACCTTCAACACCACCACCTGAATCATCAATTAAGTCTAAATAATCATCAATTAATGAATTCTGGGATAAAACCTGGAGGTTTTAATGTTCGAGATATTCTCGATTTGAATGCAGGTGATCATCCAAACAGATCTTCAGCAGGATCATCAATAAATCTCAATTCACCCCATTTGAGAATAGATTCAGCAGCTGAAACTATCCGAAAAAAATCATCATCATATACTGAGAAAGGTGAGCACTTACAAATTATTTTTACAATCAATAATTATCTCAAAATCTATGATTTGTACTGCATTAGCTTATGAGATACAAGAACTTATACTTAAATAGAGGAACCAATCAACTCGGTACTCAAAATATTTCAGAGTCATTTTAAAAAATTATTAACCAAAATGTAAATAAGGAACCTAAAAAGTTGAACACACGATTTCTTATTAAACCAAAGATTCTAAAAATCATTTTATAGAGCTATATAGAGATTTTTGAATCAATTTTTGAGGTTTTGTTTGAAATATCTGTAGTAGGTATTTATAGACAGAGATAAGGTATTTAGTATAAGAAAAATCGCCCAAAATGTCAAATTTACTTAAGTTGTGTAAAAATAGTTCAAAATTTGAAGATTTCTCTATTTACTATTACATATTATGTAAGTATATAAAGGGTTAAATTAAAAAGTCAATTTTGAAAAACCGATTTATATTCATTAACAAGGCACACGAACACATGGCTCAGATTTTAATCGACTAATCTCCGGCTTTTCATCATCCATGATCATGATAGGGATTACTTTCGATTAAATTTCATTTTTCCAAGCACTTTTTCAGACTTTAATTTCAAATTTTCTATAAACTTTCATCAAACTCTTATTTTTAGCTAATACTATGCCTTGTACGAGTATGTTTTAGTCTCTTTTGATAATGAGACTGACAAGGTAAGATCCTATGTGGGATTTAGAATGAAAGACTAAAGAATTATAAAATCCTTCTGACTTGAATACTCTGTATTTCCCAAGAAGTTCAGTTTTTCATTCTAAAATATACATTGAAAGTCCTTACCTTGCGAGTTCTAAAAAAACAGGATTTAATAAAGCTATAGACTTGAAAAGTATTCCTTGTAATTTTGTACCCTACCCTACTTTGTAAATATAACTGAAATACTATAAGAATACATTTTCTTTTAAAATGTCTATAGTCTAAAGAGCTCGATTTTTATAAATTTTATATACTTAAGTACCTACCAACATGATAGTAATATGTATTAAGATGTTTTTTGTATTAAGATAGCAAGATACTTTATTAGGAAATTATTCAAAAAAATTAAAAAATTTTTGAAAATTTTTTGACGAACAGAAATTTGAGGGCAGTGTAGTTCATTTTGAAGAAATTGGTTTTTGAAAAGGCGTGATTTGTCCATAAGAAAAGTAAATAGACCGAAATTTGATCTTTTTTTGTGTAGAATAGGAACTAATATGATCATACTGTAATAATAGTTAGCTTGAAAATGGTTTGCAAACACGATAAAGTTCATATTACTTAATTTGATGGTGTCAGACAGAACTTCCTTTTATTTTGTACGATATAAAATAGCATTAAAATTTAGATGCTATGTATTACTACTAGTAGTACCCTACATAACAGTAAGATACATTGTACAAAATCTGATACATAAGCTACTGATACCTATTATGTACATATTACTAAAGATATCAAAACATATCTATTTAGTTATTAAAAAGTTAAAAGCATTCTACGAAATACCAAAAATAATGACTTTAATTCCCAAACCAGAGTCTGACATGCAATTTTTTTTTCTCTCTACTTTTTACACTTTATACAATCAGCCAAATTTCTCTATAAAAACTTCACTACATACCTAGGTATATAGGTTTTTAAACTTACCTTGTATAGAAATTCTGGTGGGATTTACTTTAGGGAAATATGTTGCATAAAAGTCGAAAAATTACCTCAAATTTGTTTGATTAGTATTTTTAAAGCAAATACACAATATACAAACAAGGCTTGGTAAATTGTCTTAAAAATTGTGGAAATTTCGAAATTACAGAATAAATGAGTCTTGTGGGATTTTACAAGGGTAGATTTAATCTTATTTAATCCTTTAAGAAATGTTGTGTAAACAATCGTAGACTTTTATGATTATTTATTTGCTTTAAATAAGGTGTTTATGATCGAAATTTATAGAAATGGAGCTATTGAATCGTCAAAAAAGCGATATTTTAATCAATTTTTAGCATATTTTTTAACCTAACCAAACCTAACTTGATCTGACATTGCCTAATTAGTCAAGATTTATCGTACAAGAAAAATGAGACAAACATAAAGACTAAACTAAATCAACTTTTGAACTTTTTTTCTACAGATTTAGAGGTAATGGAGTTGATGGTTTTGACCGGATACCTTATTAAACAGTCTGATTTCTAAATTGTTTAGTAAAATATGATGAAAAACTTTCAAAATTTTATCAAATTATTAGAAATTTAAAGATTTACATCTGGCCAAAACTGAATTTTCAATCGCAAATCTCAAATTGGGGTAAAATTTTACTTGACTTGCAGGGGAGATTGAAAAAATTTGAGCAAATTTTTATCTAAATTGAGTTTTTGACTGATTCAGAGAATGAGCCTTGCATTGCGCATTGTGATAATTGAGGCTTGATTTCATATGAGGAATTTGCCAAATAATATGATAAAATTCAAAATTTTATTCAAAACTCCAGATTCAAGAATCAAAAATTTTGAAAAATCACCAAAAATTCAAAGAAAATCTGACCAAATGGAACTTTTAATCTCAAAATAGTATAAATTTTGCATGATTTGTTTGAAAGATTGAAAAAATTTGAGCAAAAATTTGATATAAATTGAGCTTGACTGATTCAGAATCTCGTGATAATTGAGAAGGTTTGATTTCATGTGAGGAATTTTTTTAAAGCCAAATCAATAAATTTGCATGAAAAACACGAGGACATGATTGTGTGCAAATACTGAAGATATTAATTTAAATCGCGTGTTCAACCCAAATACCAATTGGAAAGGATACCAGTTAGTTACCAGCAGTATCCTATACTATACTGCCTACTCAAATTTACTTCTAAACTAATACATATTCATATTAGAGGGTTTATCCGAGTTTTTTTTTCATTTAATAGTTTAAGTAGGTAGTTTAGTTTTCGAGATTAGAGTACCTAACTATAAAATTTGAAGAAGAGGAAAAAAAAAGTCCGTTTACCTACATATTTACATATGAGTATTTGAGAAGCTCAAGGGGTTGAACTGTCTAAAAATGGAAAAAAAATTGTAAATTGTGTGTGAAATAAGGCAATCTGGTCGAGAAAGCTCAATTTTGTCAAGTTAATCTTCATTTCCTATCTATTACACCTGAGCTCGCATTTAAAAAAAATGTGACCTGTCATTCTCTTAATTTAAACTAATTTTCAAGTATTTTGATAGATTTCAAAAATTAGTTAAAAATTCCAAGAATTATTCAACTAGCAGTAGGAGAGTAGATTAAATACCTATCGACCATGAAATTTTTAAAAAATTGAGTATCTTTCCTCTGATAAACGGTTTGTCCTGAAATTTGATTGAGAATATTTTTGCTATTTTTTTCGAAATAAGAAAAAAAACTTAAGATCCAATACATTAGATCTTTAAAAGTTTTCAAAATTTCACAAGTTTCTACTGCGAAATTATTCAAAATTTTGAATTTTTCATACAAAAATGGCCAAAAGTTAAAAGATTTGAGCTTTCAAGATACTTTTGAGAGTTTTTGAACTTGATAAGTGACTATATTTCATCCAAATAAGAGTGAAAAACCTACTAGTATCAAAGATTTTTAAATATTTTTTACAAGATATATCGAGCTTTTCTGACGGTATTTCTATAATTTTTTTTGAAAGTTTAGTGCCAGGCGACGACACTCGGTTTGAAAAGTAATAATAGTAAATTAATTAATCATACTTAGAAAACAAGGGATATATGAACATGTGAATTCTGACCATCTGCTTTTTTTAAACTTTTTTTTCCCCCGATTAGAAACAAATAATTCTTTCAGGCTAAATACACCTATTTAACTAACCAAATACTAAATAGATAGGTACATATAATATATGCTTAATAAACACACGAGAATTTTTTTATATACCATTTGATGAATAAGATGAATATAATAATTGTTGGGTGGGTGGTCATAAAAAATAATTCATTTGAACTGAATTTGAATCTGAATTTTGAGTCTGAATCAAAAAATTTTTCTTGAGGCTCAAATTTTTTATATATTTAACTATTTTAGACCAAGAGAATCGTGACACAAGACTTTTTCAAGATCTAAAGAAATTTCAAAGTCCTGCGGCACCTTTTTACACATTTTGTGAGATTTTTTTTTTCAAACTTTCCAAGTCAAAGAATATGAAATTATTAGTACGAGTATAAGGTACATTGTATCTAAAGACTTCAGACTACAGACTATACAGATACTAGTCCTTTTAAAAAAAGTATTATTGATCTCAACTTGTAATATATCAAATGGAGATTTAGATTTAGATTTAGTCAAAAGTCAATGGGAGAATTAGACATCAAAAAGTATCGAAAAAACGCTTGTAAATATCTCGAAAGCTCTTTTTTGGTAATAAACGTAACCAAAAAGGCCAGTTGAAACTTTCTGACAGAAATTTTGAACATTTTTAGTTCATTTTTATAGGAATTTTAATCCTTGAATTCACAAATTTTTGCATATTTTCTGCTAAATTATGAAATCCTCTCTTGAAATTTTAATTCTTGACCTTTTTCAAATTTTAAAAAGAAAATTAAGAGATGAATTTTTGTTCAAATAATGAAATTTTTAAAGGATTTGGATCGCATTTTAGTCAAAAATACAAAGAATTATGTAAAAATTACAAAGTATCTGAACAGATAAAGGATCAAATTTTATAGAAAATTGACTTAATTTCTTTAAGACATTGAAATTCAGTCAAAAATTAACTTTCGATCTAAAATTTGAGCCCAACAAGTATGAGTTTGAGCGAGCTAGTAATTCAAATTTTAATCCTTAAAATATAAAACTTCAAAATAATCTTTCATAAATGTACTTGATTTGTATACTTACTATGTATTAAGGTAGTAGAAATCTTATTTATTTATGAGATTTGACATTTCTTTTATGCTTTTTTTTATCTGACAATAAACTATGTAAGGTACCTATACTACATATTAAATACCTAAAGGAAAAAATTATAATAAATTAAAAAGCGACAATAAGAGCATCAAAAGAAGGCGATGGAACTTGTCCAACTATTTGACTAATCAAAATCAAAAGTCAAACAAGATTATAAAGTAGTATAGTACTTAAATAATGACTAAAGATTAATTTCATCCCTAATTTGTATTTACCCCTATATATTTAGTCCAAATTATTTTACTATACGTTGGATTAGTTAGGTTAGGATTTTTAAAAATATTTGGGTTAATTTCATACATTTTAGACCAAAAATATAGGGGTAAATTCAATCAAAATACAAAGTAGGGATGAGATTAAATCCGAGCCTTACATAATAAATATCTTTTACTCGATAAACCACACAACCTTTTCTTATGGTTTGTAAAATTTTGCATATCAACAGATTGCCTTTACCCATCTAATAGTACAGATAAATCGATAATTCTTTGGATAAAATTGCCAAAATTCTGAGTAAATAGGAGTAATGAGGGGTAAATTCGAGCAGATATTTGAGCAAAAAAAATTTGTGAGATTTCCCCCTTATTTTTTTATCTTGTCATGTAAAGTAAAGAAAAAGTTTAACATTTTCCTGCCCTTTTCTTGTACTTATTGACAAGTAAAAGTTGACATAAAATCTCTAAATTGTTGCAAATTTCAAGCACTTTTTAGTCAAAATTTCGCAAATTTTACCAAATATTTTATAATTTTAAGCACTC
Organism: Nanhermannia cf. coronata Gr-Ori-00579; assembly: GCA_034699045.1. Taxonomy (NCBI): domain Eukaryota; kingdom Metazoa; phylum Arthropoda; class Arachnida; order Sarcoptiformes; family Nanhermanniidae; genus Nanhermannia; species Nanhermannia cf. coronata Gr-Ori-00579. Next base: position 30,077 of record JAQIXA010000623.1, read on the forward strand.
TATTGACAAAATTTTCAAAAATTTCATCAAAAATTTCATAATTTAAGTATTATTTTGATCAAATTTTCAAAAATTTATCAAATCTTTTAATAATTTAAGTACTATTTTGATCTATAGTAGGTTTATAGGTATAATTCCATAAATCTAAATAATGGTATTAGATTTGTTAGGATCTTTTTTCAAATTTTTTAAAAAAATTTGACTAAAATTTTGAAATTTTTGCTGACTTTTAAAGGCTTTTGATTTACCTAACTTGAGATTATATGATCTTGTACCTTTTTCTGATTAGGATTTGTATATATAATGGTTTTTTTTCCAAAAAAATTGGTTCAAATTCTTATGGGCTTATGTCAAATGTCAAAATATTACTTATGAAATGAAAGCTTTTAACTTTTTTTCTCTCTGACAAGTTTGACATTTTTCTATTCAATTCATAGAAAGAATTACATGGTATTTTGATGGTACTACATACTACAAGTATTAAAGATCGGTTCTGGTTTTGTGATTACAAACTTGTAGTATTTATACAAAAAATAGAGGACAATTGATGATCACAAAGAACCAAATGACAATTCTTCACTTCCGGTTCCGGTTTCAGTTCAGTTATCTGTCGACAGAACTGAATTCGGATTATTTCGGATCTGATATTTCATGGGGTAAAATCCCCTCAAAAAAAAAGTTTGCGATTTGTCATTTAAAACCAAAAAATTCCAATTTTGCACTTTTTTTGGCTTCAAATAATTCTATAAATCAATTTCTATCGGCATACAAGTTTCAACACCTTCAAAAAGGATACTTTGATAATATCATCAATTTTTGAATAAAAATGATCGATTTTAATATAGTCAAAAGTGCACTTAAAAAATGTAAATAAACTTTCTGGTTAGTCACTTGAAGGGTAAGCAAATTTTTGTCAATTTTGTTTCATTTTCGGTGTGAACTAATTGAAAAATTTGGACTCGGAAGGAAGTCAAGTCCCCTTTATAAATACACTCTACTATACAAATCCTGACTCAAAATTCAGAATAAATTGAATTTGATCCCTCGATTTTATAAAATTGTGTAAAAATTAAGTAAATATTGGGCTTATGCACAAAATAAATGGAAATTGATGATTTTATTCTATTTTATTGATGAATAATACATATTATATGTATATAAGTATACTATACTATGGAATCAAAGGGTAATTAAGGGGCTGATGACAAAAGCTCAGTTTTTGACTTCTTTTTGGGTGGGTGTTGGTCGGTTTGCTTGTAAATAAATAAATATATATATCTAGTTTACTAATCGTAAGTAGAAAGCCAGTGTCAAATTCAATTTTAAATAAAATACTAAAGTACAAACACATTGTCAAAATATAATTATGTCAATTTTTAAAAGGTATGAACCTAATATTTGAGATTTTTTTTTGTTTTTTTGATATTCTGATAAAAGTACTTGCAGAATTTCACCAAAAAATGATCAAATTTTAGCTTTTTTGAATTTTTGTGAATTTTTAGAAATATCTTGTTACTAAATTCAAGTCCTCTAGAAACTTGGGCATATTATATTAGCACTTTCAAATAAGAATCCTCTCAATTTTTGTACTTTATAATCTGAAAAGAGACTTTTGAAAGAAATTTGACATTTTGGTCCTTAATTAAATGTCCAAAGAAGCTGGTATATTAAATTCGGTGTAAAAGACAATATTGTAAGTGTCCCGCAGAGAGCTCGGATTGAAATGGCTTGTTAAATGGCCCCCTTTTAGCATCCCTGTCAGTCCCAAATTATTTTTATCCCAGCTAGAAAACTTTATTTGACTTTTACTAACATTACCCATGTACAGGATATTTCAAAAATCCTCTCAAAAAATCATATTTAAGCTTAAAATATCCTTAAAATTGAGTACAAAAAAGTGCAAAAGACTTTGAAATTTTGATAATTTAGGACCGAGTCTTTACTTTTGAGTGACTTTGTATCCGCCCTTTTGGCTCATATTTGCTCTCAACTTTCCCCATAATATCCGGTCTCTGAGTTTTAATGCACTTTATAGCCAAGTTTCGTCTGCTAATAAGGGTGTTGAAGGGAAAACCGATTTATTTTCATTTCTCTGGGACAGGCATTCAAAGTTTCAAACTAAAACTTTTACATAGGTAGGTAGTACTACCTACTGTAAAATACTCAGCTAAATGGGTATAAAGTATAAGTAGGTGTAGGGGTAAATTTGGGATAGTTTATACATATATTCGAGTGATTTAGTTGGCCTTTTGACATATATCTGTATGTATGAAAGTATCAATGCTATCTTCTATATATAGAAAAAATTGCAGTTCTAAATAAACTCCCAGTTCAGCTCAGGCTGTCCAAAATCCAAAATTTAAGAATGTGCCCGAACTATCCCTAGTCTACCCCTACTATATTAGAACGTAAGTGTACTACAAGGAGGTTTTTTGAGTATTTTTGGTCTAATTTGAGCAAACTCATCCATTTCACTCTCGTTACTCAAACATCGATCTTTTTTCATTAATTTTGAAACCTAGCCGAAGCACCTGGGATTATCTTACACGTGTTTAGCCAACTTACTTTTTAAACCCTAAATTTCTTATAGCATATACATATATACATACATACATACATAAATAGATCCATATATAGCGATTCTTACGCATTATTTACTTAACTGGCTAAAAACTAAAAATCCGGTCACTTCAAAAAGTCAAAAAGGTTGAGAGACCCTTATCTTTACCTATAGATACAGTATAGTAAATCTTTTGTAAAAAAGATCAAAATTTAATTCTATTAATGCTATTCTCATACTGATATGTACAGATATATAGTATATATTTACTAGTATATAAGTTTATTGATCATTTTATTAAAAATTATCATTGTAAAATCTGTAACACGGTGGTCTCTCTATATAAAGTCATCGTAATGTAGAGAACCTAAGATTTCAAGTACAACTAGACAGAGGTCAATTTTAAACTTTAACATGCATTCTTATGGGAAATTTTGTAAAAAAAATTATATACTGTACTACCTATATTGCAATTTATAAATGTTGAAAAGGCAGCGGTTAAAAAGATGTATTTTAATATTTTATGTAAAATAATTTTTGCATTTTAGAAAACAATCACTCAAGTATTGACCTTAAATGTTTTAAATTTCATAATAATTTTTTGTAAAAATTGAATACTTCCTAGTCAGAAGTCAAAATTCAAGATTTTCGATAAGAGATTCAATTTTTTTCTACTACTTTTTTTTACTTCTAATATGCGGGTTACCTCACCTTTTTTTGGTTGAAATGAACAGCTTATGCATAATAATTTGTATAATTACTCTAAATTACCAAGATCTATTGATTATATACAGATACAGATATGTTAGCTAGGTATATTTAAAAGGAAAAACTTGAAACCATTTCCTGTCCATTAAAAAAACCGGATTTTGAAAAATTCAAAGTTACATAAGAAGAACTCAAAGTGGTTGAAAAATGGGGCGGATTTTTGGGCTCGAAGGCGTGACAAAAAAATTATTCTTGTGGTTGAATCCCTCAACATTTTTCATCAATTCGATTCGAATTGCATTTTTCACACTAAATTGCCCTATCCTTTATACAGGGTCTTCCACAGATAACTTATCCATACTAAAAATCTTTTTCTTGTATTCTATTACACCCTATTCATCCCTATTCTGGTTGAATTATCTCTAAATTTTTGGTCTAACTTTAACTCTATGAAATTAACCCAATATTTTTTGATTTTGTTTAGTTTAGGATTTTTAAAATGTTTGTATGGGCTAATTTCATACAGGTGTAAAGTTATACTAAAATATATAGGGGTAAATTCAACCGATATAGAGACTATACGAAATCAAAGTCATTTTATAATAATAGGTCAAATTATATAAGTAAAATTTATATTCTTTTAGATAAAAGTTCATATTTCTTTTAAAAATTGACAAAATTATAAGATTATTATCAATTTTTTTTTAAAGAAATCAGCAAAAATTTTGAGGAAAATTTGTTTTTTTCTTACAAAATTGGAAAAAATTTGACAAAAATGTTAGAATGCTCAAGAAAATGAACATTATAGTTTTACAAGAGCATTAATTACAAGAAATCAAAATAGTTTTAGATAAAGATCTTTCATATAAATTCATAGAAAAGTGATGATTTTGACTGAAAATGAACTTTTTGTGGAATGGTATTTTAAAAGACTCTGTATAAAGGATAAAAATGGTATTTTTGATTCTAAACTTTTTCTTTTGATGGCTTTTAGTCGGCTGATACCTATACAAATAAAATGAACAAATAATGCAGGATCAAAGCAGGGGGACTTGTATATATATTACCTACATATAAGGTTTCCCATGGATCAGATTTTCGAAATAAAATCTGCTTGTATTTTCACCCATCGAGCGTGTAATTCCCCCATTATACTACCAGCCAAATATTACAAAAATATCACCAAATATCACATTATTATCTCACTTTTTGTATTTGTATGATCGCGCCCTTTTCCCGATCATTTTACTCACCTATTGCCTATTATACTGTATATTATGTGTAGCTCGCTTCGCTCCAAACTTCACAATTTAGGTACCTAAATATGTATAATTTAAAATTTGAATCTGAAATCTGATCTGATTTCAAAAAATTACAAAAAATTCTTATCAAAAAATTTGGTTTTTCTTATACTTTGTATTTTGTACAAACTTTAAAGTCAGCTGAAATTTTTTTTGATTAAAAATCACCTTAATTAATCCAAGTTTATTTAACTAATATTAACTAATACTAATACTAGTACTGAAATTTAACTAATACTAGTACTGATGATATATAACTCAAGATTTTTTTTTCAACAATATAAAATGATAGAAAACATTTTGTAATTTCTCGAATTTTACAAATTTCACAAATTTTTCAGGATTTTTGAAATTTTTGGAGCTTTTCAGGGACATTGTTAGACTATTTTGATGACCTATTAGGATACTATTGGTAATCTAGTACCCTATACTCTAAATGTCATATAAGTAGGTACTGTTGCAATCCCATAAAGGTTTTGTGTAAAAATAATCGATCCTCAATAGGCTAATATAAAATGAACAAAAAAAACCAGACAAAAAAAATAAAACTGCCAGTTTAAGGGCCCTAACACTTACACTTTATAATTTTTATAAAGCACATATGTTATGTGTTTAAGGGTCTTTGAATTGAAATCGACCCTTTAGACTTACGACCCTTATTTACTAGTACCCTACCTATACTATAAGTAGGTACATGACGTACTTTATAAGGGTACTTTATAACTGATCTCAACCAGGAGCTTTATTTTTAATCCAATCTCAAGCCCCATGTTTATTATTCTATCAGAGTGAATTTTCCACAAAAATAAATCCAATTTTTATGTGTAAATTCCCAATATGTAGGTACCCTACAAATTGTACAAAATTCTGTCGACTAAAATTTTACATCTTTTTGTTCACAATTATACTACTGCCTTTAAGGGAAAAGGTACACAATAAGCTCGAAATTTGAAATACAACAAAATCTTTGTATTTTGGTGTAAATAATCTTTTTTTAACACAGATTTTGGGGATGATATTTATCCTTTATAGTTGAGGAGAAATGAGGCGAAAAAATAGAAATTTTGAGGTTTAATACCTGAAATATATTACATCATACAAGGTATGATGTAATTTGAGGTTTTGCTTCTTTTGTACAATTTTAGACAATTAGATAAAGCACGAGCTTACTTCAATTTCAGATTTCAAACAAACCACCAAAAAAAAGACTATAAAATTGAATTTTTGAAAAAGTACAAGTTGAAAGCCGTTCGAAATATTTTACTTTTCTAGTAGGTACAAATTTAATTTAAGATTTGAGGATTTTCTTGAACAAGACTTTCAAAATGGATTTTGAGATTCAGTTTTATACCTTATAGTTTATTATTGATAGAAACTATCTTTATAAAGTACCCTACTTAAAGGACCCTACTTAAAGTATCTACTTTTCAACAGCATTTTATTTATAATTTCTCATTTATTACTGGGATTATCGGCCTATAGAAATTTTCTGTTTTGAAACTTTTTTGAGATTTTTATTTAGTAAGTTATAATCTATTGTACTTAAATTATGAAATTCTTAAAAATTTTGTCAAAATTTCAGTTTATTTTGAATTTTGTGGTAATTTAGTTTGACATACATGGAGGTCTGAGTGTTAGCCATAATACTCGTATGTGTGCTTACAGCTAAAAATAACTACTAATATTGTAACCTAACTCGACTTAATCTAACCCTATTCTCAACACTCTTTATACTGTCCAATTTAACATTTATAATGTGATATTGCAATTTAAAATGCTAGTTTTTGTAGATTTCATAACGAAATCTAGGATTTCAAATTGAAATTTTGGATAATATGTAATACCATTATAAGAAGCAGATTTTAATATATTTTCTATTTTATAAGAGTTAGCTGTAAATATTTTGGCTATAAGGATATTGACCCTTTTTATTAAGTACATATTCTCAGAAAATTATAAATTTTACTCTTTTTTGTCAAGTTTATCTTTTTATTTTGAGGGGGTACTTTATAGAGGGGTAACTTTGTAGCTGGTAATGATATTTTTGAGGGAAAATCTCGTTGAAAAGTCAAGTAGAAATGTTTATTGGGTGAACTTCCGTACTTGAATGGGAATCTCGGCTAATTTTTATTTTTTTCTCAACCAGTTACCCTATATAGAAATACCATAGACTCTATACAACAGAATCAGAAATTGAGAACTTCTTCATGGTCTTTTGACTTTTCCCTTTGTTCTACCCCTAAAAACCTAGTTCAAATGAAATTATTTTAGACCAGATTATTTCAACTCAAATACTATCTATATGTAGGCATCAAATTACAGATTAAAACCATCAAAAAAAAGCTCAGATTTTACATTTTACTAAATATTTCTATCAAAAAAAGTTGCCCAAATATGCTTTAAATAGCATTTAAAAGTTTACCTAAAAATGATTAGCAGTTTAAAAAAAGAAATTAGTTGGAAATTTAGAAATTTTTGATAATTTTAACGAGTATTCTGTTTATTTTTGTATTTTAATGATAGAGCCTTACAAAATATTAATTGAAATTTTTCTAAAATTCTCTGATATTAGTATTCATATCTCAATTTGAAATCCTAGTTTTTGTCTATTTGATTACTGGTACTATACAGAATCTCGGTTTTCAAAATTGAAATAAGAGATAAGAAAACCACATTTCTAGCGAGCTTAAAATCTCAATAAATTTATTTTTAAAGCTCCAAGTCTTAAAAAAGTCTTTTTTGTGCAATTACAAGCTTATGTTTATTGCATTAAAAACTCTTCTGTCGTATTAATAATCTCTCTCTGTGTAACTCCAAGTACACTGTATATGAATATGTAACATTATAGGTATATGCACTATGTATGCTTATACAGGGTTATTTTTTTCTCTTGAAATTATTGGCAAATAAATTTTGGGGTAACTTTGGCTAGGGGGACATTTGGAAGGAAGGAAGGAAAAGGTCTCAAAAGTCGATTCTCAAAATTCAAGTCGTCCCATTCAAATAATGTCTTTTTCTACAGATTGGCACAATCAATTACACGCAAACAAACCCTTATCTTTAAAAAAATTTACAAATTTTACGTTTTTATTGAAATAAAAACTCATTTTCTACGAATTTTTACCTTTAAATCCCATCTAAAATTTCGAAATTTTATGTATTTTCAAAAAATTCCACAAAAATTTGAACAGAAAATCAGATAATGCATGTACAGTATACAAGGTTATCCATATATCTATGGCAAAAAATATTTAAAAAATTCAAATTTTTCGCCATAGATATATGGATAACCCTGTATATAGCATATATTTATAGAAAAGGTTTTAAAATTTTACACTAATCGTATTTATGTCGTATTTTCAAATAAAATTTTAATCATTTTGATGCCGCTTAAAATTTGTATGAAATTTTTTTACATAAAATATTTTTTTTAGATTATTCTGTATCACTATCAGATTGAAAAAATTGAAATTATATCAATATACTTCTTTAAAAAAAGTTGCAACTTTGCCGAAATTTCTTTTAAAAATGTTAAATTTTTGAAATTTCTTTGAAAAAGTAGATATTTTGGCACAAAATTTTAGAAAAAAGTTGAAATTTTATCAATTTTTTTTTATAAAAGCTGATAATTCAGCTTTTATAAAAAAAAATTCCTTTAAAAAAGTTGAAATTTTTCTAAATTTCTTTGACAAAAATGTCATTTTACTTGTGAACCAGTGGGTACTTACAATCGA
>JAQIXA010000624.1:0-38332 GCA_034699045.1 Nanhermannia cf. coronata Gr-Ori-00579
TGATTGCAAACTTATTTTATTGATACATTTCTCACGGGATTAAATAAGCGGAGCTATTTCATACGTGGCTAGTAATACATAGGTAAGGTACACCCCAAAATCTTTCAAAATAAATTCCCTAATCCTAGTTTCTGGTTTCTTGCCATCAAGTTTTTTTGAATAACTATACTAGTAGTACTAGTACTAAATACCTACCTAGCAGAAACAGTAATAAAAATAATTTATTTTTACCTACTAATTATTATCATTTTTATTTTTATCATATGTAGTGAATCATACTGTGTTATATCTAAAATTCTACAATCATCGACATCAACTTCATCTACATCTACCTACCCTACGCTACTAATAAAAAAAACCTAATTTTTGTTAATTGTTTGTTTGTGAAATTATTTACTCAAATAGTAAATAAGTTACTATTTCGATTTTGATTAGTTAAGTTTATAATAATTGTCATATGATATAAACGAGGTTTCCATAAAGGAGATGTCGATGTCTACCGTAGAATCTCGAGAACCAGCAGAGCACAAGGATAAAGAAGTTCTAACTAATCTCGAAAAATTGCATGTTCACGATGTAAGTATTATACATATAATACTAATAAAAAATAAATAAAAAAATATATAAAAAAAATCTGACCTGACCTGACCATATGGTCAGGTCAGGTCAGATTTTTTTCTAAATAATAATTGTAAATTCTACTCGGGTAATCTCTAGAAACCAAATTTCGACACATTTTCTCGAATTTTTGTAAAACCTACTTATAAATTTAAAATCAAAATTCTGCTGGGTTTTACAGAGTTGAATTAAATGTAATCGACTCGACGAGACGATTAGTATGTAATTTTCTTTAAATACTTATCTTCTACCCTAGTTTGTAATGATTCTCTTAATAATTTAATAGTTTTATGAGCAATTGGGTGACCATTTTAGCCTAACGAGACATACTCCTTGGCCGAAAATTAAATCATTCGTTGAATCACTCGAAAACGGAACTAAACTACTTGATGTGGGCTGTGGAAATGGAAAATATTTTGGAATTAATAAAGGATTAATTGAGGTAGGGTATGATATATTTGCTTAAATCAGCTATGAAAAAACAAACTTGGGCCTCATTTTAAAAAACCCTTACATGTTATGTTAAATTGAGACCTGAAATGAAATACTTTTGCTCTCATTTCCCATTTCCCATAAAATAATAAATCATGAATAAAGCATGTTTAAGTTTAACCTCTTATCAATAATTTTAATATCTTTTTAAATTAAAATGATTTTTTATATTATTATTTTTAGATTGGAATCGATTTCTGTGAATTTCTTGTAAATAAATGTCGAGAAAGGAGTTTCGAAGTGGCCAGAGCTCATATTCTGAACATTCCTTTTGTTGACAATTCATTTGATACTGTGATAAGTATAGCTGTTTTACATCATTTAGCAAATAAGGTAAAACATGTTTAAATTATATTATCTTGATTGTATTTACTACTAGTTTTTGTATTCTTATACCTACTATTATTTTTTATTTTATTCTTTTAGGAAAGGCGTATAAAAGCATTAGAAGAAATAATTCGTGTTTTAAAACCTCATGGAAGGGCTTTGATTTATGTTTGGGCCAAAGATCAGTCTTCAAAAGATGGGAAAAGTGTGTATGCACAAAGGAGAAGTAAAGAAGTAGAAAGAAATGATGATCTATATACAAATGATAACAAATCTTCAAAAACTAAAAATTCTAAATTTCAATTACCCGTTCAAAAGACATTTGCCGAAGGAGAATTCACGGAGAATGACGTTTTAGTGCCTTGGCGTAAAAACAGAGGTAAAATAGACGACATTGAACATATTTTTCAAAGATATTATCATGTTTTTAATGATGGAGAATTAGAAGAACTAGTTAATGAAGTTCAAAATCCACCCAAAATATTAGAATTATTTTATGAGCAAGGAAATTGGTGTGTAATATTTGAGAAACGATAAAATAAAATGAGATTTTTCTCTTATAAATTACATACCTAAAAAGATTTTTTGTTACCAAAAATTAAATTTTTAGAGTTAAAAAAAACTGACAGCTTGATTGAAGGTTTTAAAGAATTTTTTTGTTTTATTTAATATTCATTTTTAAATTTCTTAATCATTTCATAACAAGTAACAAGTTTTACAAATATTTCCATATTTTCTGCATTTTATCAAAGATCAAGATCAAATTGTAAGATTACCTATTTTTATATTTTCAAAGATAATACAGATTATTTGGGACTAATAAATAAATACATACCTAGTTCATTAAAAAATGCCAATTTAATAGAAAAGTTAAAAAACCTCTTGATAAAAAAATCTAAACATAAACGTTAATTCCTTACTACACAAAAGTACTTAAAAAAATGCTTTTATAAAATAAATAAAAAATATAACTACTTAACTTACTATTAGATCTTCGCTAAACATAAAGATAAATTATGACTAGAATGTTTGTTCTCAATTATCTTTGGAGTTCATTTTTTACAACTAAAAATAAAACAAATAAGTACGCTATACATCCCTATATCTATTATATTAACAAAAAATGTATTTTAAAAATTTACTTTTAGACCTAAAAGTTTAAGTAAATACACAAATTGAAATAGGTATGAATGAGACTTTTTCAGCTAAATTACAAAATATATTCAATCTTTATAAAACACGATATACAACTTGAACGCATTTCTAAAATATTTAGGTATAAAAGTTATAGATATGTATAGGTAGGTAAATTAAATAATAATAAAAATCAATTCACTGGTAAGTTTTTGAGATCAAATCATAAATAAAATAAATGCATCAAGTTTAAAAATTGACAACATTTTTAATTTCCTAATATAAATAAAATATACCTACCTAATAAATGTTATATGAAATACGGTTAAGATATCTGTATTATTAGAAAAACAATATTATATTATGTAATATAAAAGATTATGTAAGTACGTATCATAATTATTATTATCAATTTCAGATCTTTTTCTTATAAAAATATTAGTAATAGAAATATTTATCAAACAATAACATCTTGAACATCGGTTGGTGATAATCCAGATCCCGAATAGACTGAATGTTCAAAGCAAGATTTTCCAAATGCTGGCGATAAAACGTTTTTATTACTAGATAAAGATGCACTTGAGGACGCGACAGAGGCTGAAGAATTGGACGAATTTAATTTTCCAGAGTTATGAGATATGTCAATTGTTTGTTGTTCGATGGCTGCCAGTTCGGTCAAGATGACTTGTTCTATTGACGTTGAAGTGGAGACAAGTTGGTCACTTGTAGTATTGGCCAACTGAGCCAAATTAGCCAGGGATTTACGTAAAATACTTTCTTCACGACCAACTCCTTTGAGGGCTGTATAAATGGCTGAAGCTGCAATCAGGGATGGCTTTAGTCCAACAAATCTTGGTTCTGAAAATTGAAAAATACATAAATTATAAAGTCAAGTTTTGAATCTATCTACCTAATAAGCATTACTTCAATTATTTCAAACTTCAAATTTCAAATAGGGTATTGAGCTAATTCTGCTCTGAAGATCCGAACTCTGACTTTAAGTTTACAAGATAAATTCACAAAATTTTCTATAATCTCGATTTTCAGAGCTGCATTAAGCTATATAGTAGACCATAATAATTTCAGAATATCTACAAAACTAAGGTACTCAAATCCTTCCCTTGCTTGACTGACTTTGTGAAATCATTTTGATCAAATTTCATTTTCTCGCAGCGCAACACCTGGTCATTTGCAAGCAACTAATACTTATGCGATCAACCCCTTATCCGGTTTCTCTTTTTCTTTAGCAATCCGATTGTATAATAATTTCTAAAAAGTTTAACTTTGAAATAGATCTAGACTTGAACTTGAACCCTTAACCAACTGCCAAAAAAATGGATGCAAAAACTAGAATGTCTGTAAAAAGTCAGTCTGGTCTACTTTCCCATGACTCAGGACCAAGGGCTTATGCAAATGCTTTCTCATGCAGGGCTATTCTTAATTCTTTTCATATAAGTACTTGTATATATAGGTAATAGGTGCCCTGTACCCTAAATAAGTGCTTATAAAATCTCAAGTAGGCACTAATACAAGTACCTACCGATATAATATAAACAATCCAACCTATAGGTATAATTTTTTTAAAGTTTGTATACAAGCTGTGAATATAAATGAATGAATGAATGAAAAAAATTTCTTATCCTGTTACTACTATCCCTTTATTACATGATCGTAAACTACTATTCCTTTATAATTATAATGTTGATTTCAATGAAATAAAAACTGGTCTTTAAAATCTTAAACTTGATTTTCAAACAATAGTATGCTTACATGTTCTATGGTTGGCATTTAAATCCTAAATATAGAATGACTGTCCGTATCATTTTACTATTAAAATGTACAATTTCCACAACTTTATTCCATTTATAAACTCTGTAGGTAGTTTTCATTTGTATAAATAAAATTTATTACATCTGACCATTTTATTATTCATTATTAGCCATTCCTTATTTATATAACTACAGAATATAACATAGAAAATTTTTCAATTCCTAAAGCTAAATTCTTTGTTACTCAATCTTGGGGCTGAATTAACCAAAATTACTTGGGAATTTGAAAACTCCATTCAAATTCATAATAATGTATACCAACTTAAATAGAAGGTATTTTTGAAAAAAAAAGCATTTTATTGTGCTGACCGTTTGACCAATTGTAGTACAAATTGTTTGGTATTTGGTATTTCCTTTAATAAATTTAAAGCTATAAGTAGGTATAAGAATTGCTTTTGTAATTACAGAGTACAACTAGGTAGATTTATAGTGTCGGTCTCTTTTTGATTTGTAAAATCTCTTAAATATTTTTATGTACTTTACTGGATTGGATACTCTTATAGCTACTACAAATTAGCAGGATACTAGTATTAGTATGTATTAGTCTTTGAAGTGTTCTTATTAGAAAATATTATGAGATATTGGAATAATTCTAAATTATTTATGATATTCAGTTCCGAGGCCTCTGAATTTATTAGACCACAATTCGCGTGGCTTCGAAAAACACCTGCCTCAATTAAATTACTCAATTTCCGTTTCTTCGGAAAATGCTCAAAGAGGAAATACCAATACATTATAATTATTGAAACACTTACACAACCAAAACCAAACATCAATTAAAAAGTAGGTAACATATTAATTCATAAATGCTATAATATACCATGTAGGAACTATAAGTCCTAGCTACATAAGTACATTAGTTAAAAAGTACGGAGTATAGCACGAGTTTCATTTACAAACCATTTAAGTAGGTACCTACAGATACATTTACAGAGCAAGTCATGCCGTGAGCCATCAATTGAATTTCTGATAGATGATACAGATATTTTTAATCAACCCATCGATGAATATTGGTGTATGTAATATGACAGGCCAGGTGATTAGTGATTATAGATAGAATGTTTAGGTGTAAGTTGATCAAGTTCCTATGAATATTACATGTTGAATCATTTGTACAAAATAATCATCATTGTTGGACATATGGAAATATTTTTTTCTATTTTCTATCCACATTTCATGGTAGTAGAAGAGTTAAGCCATTATTTAAGTTACCAAATTATACGTACCTATATGTATATGCATTATTACAATACATGGTAATGGTACATAGAATAGTACCAGGTGGCTACTATTTTTATTTTACTTAAGTGAATACATAGTACTAACTAGTGTACTATACTATACACTTTATCCGTACTTATTTTGTAAAATATGAAGTTAAAATAAAATTCGGATCCGAATTTCCGAGTATGGTCATGCACTTCATTTTATTCGCAGCTAAAGCTATGCACCACAAAGTTTATATTTCGGTCTCGAAAATGTATTTGTATAAATACTTATAGAGTGTAGTAGAAGTAACCCGGTAGGGTGAGACCCTTTAAATTTAAGGACTCACGACCCTTCAAGAGCCTTTTACTATTTTATGTACGTACAGATATGTAGTACCTAGGTACTTTACTATTTTACTACAAAATATTACTCGTAGTAGTTCTACAAAGTATGACGTTTTATCAGGACTACTTTATCTTTCATTTTATATTTAGGCATAGTAAAGGGCCATGTGTGTTTTCCTATCTAATGATAAGTACCTACCTATGAGTATGAGTAAGTGTAAGGGCTCTCGTGCCTTGTTGATCTATTGTATATTTAATCTATGCATCTATCTATAGATATTTTATATCGTAGTTTGTATTGTTAGTAATATGTAAGTATTGCCTTTTGCGCCTTCGAATTCAAACAATTCAATATTATATTATGTAAAACTTGGTTGTCTGGACTGAACAGACCTACAATTATTTATATATCTTCCCTATCATAATATGTATAGGCTATCTACTATTTACTAATGTCCATTACAATTCATACAAATAGGCAAGGGTAAAATTTTAATACCTACGGATAGTATCTACATATATGATCGATAAACATTGAACTTACGAATAGTTCTATTTCAGAGTCTCTATCTAATTAAGTGTTTTCCTTACAAAGGGCAGGTATTTTTTATTAGTACCCTACTACTCTGCCTATTGTAGTAATATTATCTGTATGTAAGTAAGTATACATACATACGTATGCTTATGACATGACGCTACTATTTACTAATAGTAGTATAACAAAGTTCGATTTTTGCTAAAGGGGATTTGAGCAATAAATTGTACAGTTAACTATTATTTATTGTAAATCACACCAGTTCATAAACCACCAAGAAAGTTTCAAAAATTTAAAAAGAATAATATTAGCCCTAAAGGATTTCACGAATCTGAACATTACTATTACACTACTCGTCTAAAAAGGAATCCTTTTTGGTTGGTAAGTATAAATAAAAATATATAACGAAAAAATCCGATATGCCCTTAAGGGCAGGTAAGTAATTTGAAAAGGACGAATTTGACCTGATAACTTTTCTTTCGATTTTGAATCCGATTTCGATGCTCGATACCTTTAGGATTTGTTTCTTTTTTATTAAATTTCTCAAAGCCTTATCTAAAGGATCCCTTTTCTCTGTGCAAGATTCGTAAAATATAAAATTGACCATGTTTGTTCATAAGGCCAATTTGGATTTTCCCAGCCCCTTTCCTTCACTCGCATTAACTTGATTCTGTCTGCTGATCACGAGGATATAAAATATTAAAAAAAGTCGCATCGACTAGGTTCTGTCTCTACCCTACCTAGGTATACCAATCTTTATGTGTCACGTCTTCAGGTCGGTTGAAATTCAAGCCATGAGAATTTTGATATGATTATTGTTATATCTACAGTATACTATACTATATTACTCATATTGTACATCTGAATGAAAACTAAAAGCTATCTACTATTTTTGTGTCTCACGAGTAAATATACAATTTTATCCATATTATAAATTTAAGTGTCACAATTTTTTTAAACCATAGCTAGAAAAGATATGGCCAATATAGTTATCCATTTTCATGGGAAATATTTCGAGCTCAATTTTGAAATCAAAGTGATTTCTCAAAAAAAAATCTCAAAAAATCCCTACTCGATTTTAAAGCTCAATTGATCATTCAGTGAGTACCTACCTTTTGGGTAAATAATACTCATAATAATATGTAATAAAATAACAAAAAAGATTGAAATCGAAAAGGTAAAAATGGGTAAAGTATCATCAAGTCCTTGAGAACCCAAGTTTCCAAGTTTTTTGTGAGAAAATTTAAGAGGGTCATAAATCCGACTCATTGAATAAATATTAAAAGTACTCATATACTTAACTACTTATTACTAATACATAAGATTGCTCAATCTAAATAGTAAGTAATACTATTATCTGTACTTACTACTTCGCTTCTTTAAGTAGTACTACAGTACTTGTCAGTAAATCACTGGAAAATTAGCAAATACTGTAGGATTTCACAACTTTTATGATTTAAGTAATGATGATGGTGATAGTAAAACCTAAAATTTAAAGGGCATTTAAATTTCAGTGTATGCATTTGGATGTATTTTTTTCATTTTTTTCAGTCCTATTTGATGAATTATCATAAGAAAGGGGACTTGGAGAACCCTTGTAAGGGAAAGGAAGGGAATGGATCAAATTCAAATAAAATTGTATGAAAAGACCCGACCAAAATCTCTTTCCGGTGATCTCACAAATCTATTGAATTTCTTTTTCTTTCATGGACTACAAACTAAACCTTACATACATACATATATAATGCTAGAGTACCCTACCTCTACCTATACTTATATATTCTAATCTGAGCATTGGATGTGAAAACTATATTTATACATTTCCATTTCTATTTTTACAAATGAATCTTTTAAGATCATGTTGAGATTTTTTCACGTGTGTCGTGTGGCTCGGAGGTTCCCTTAAATTTCGATGTATTACCTAGACCTAGACCTAGACCTATAGACTAAAGTAGTCGAAAGAGGATCTTTAAATTTAAACCCAAACCCTTAGAATGAAACACGACTTTGATATATTTTGGATTTGAAAAGTACGATTCCTCTCAACTATCCTGTATATATACCATAACAGTATACTTACAAATACTAGGTATATATTCTAGTTAAATTAATACATTTAAAGATATAGCTGAAAATAATCTGCAGTCTATATAAGTAAATACAAGTAATTCAAAAGATTTTCCCCTGGCTGCCTGAATGTCTAGTCCATTTTTAAAAGGACCTTTGAGAATGAAAGCCCTTTGGTAAATATAAATACACAGTAGTTAGTTTTCTTCTTTTGATGAAGGGGAAATCAAAATGATGGGTCTGCCTGATTTGATGCATTGATGAGCTACAAATAAATTTCAAAGATGAAAAAAATGAACCTTTTTTTTCGCTTTGGCTTACGTTACTTGTAAATCTACTACAAGTTACAAGTATAAGGATAGGTCTAGAACATATTTGATTTGAGAAGCTTTTTGAATGAATTATGAATTAAATGAATGAAAATATGAACATCTTGAGAAAAGTAAAAGTGTTGACTGTAGCCTTATTGTGATTACATTTTTATGATTATGATAATGATGAGTGATAAAAGGTGCTTTACTATCTTCTCTAAACCCTTATAAAAAGGTAAATATTGGATTTTAATTCCCGTTTTTTCTTTGTACTTATCTTTAGTACTTATACTTATACTTGCACTTATCCTTATCCTTAGATACTTAAACCATGGGGAGCATGCCGGTTAATCAAATGTCTTTTAATGACTACTTACAAATCTTTCAAGAAAACAAGGAGCCTTTATTTTCAAATTATAGTACTAGTAATCTGTAATTTGCCTTGGATCCTTGCAATTACGACTTTTTCACATCATATGTATAATATGTAATGTTACATAAGTATATGGAGTTGTAATAAGTGAGCCTTAAGGCTCCTGGCTTGTGCTCGACTCGTAAATGACAAGTTGATTTTACGAATTAAATGCATAAACATGGATTGTCTATATGTATTTATTTTATCAACTATCAACCCCTAATTACACTATAAAATTAGTACCTAAGTTTTTATGACCAGATAGGTACTATGCAATTTTACTCCACAAAGTTTTATTTACTTTTGAATCTTTATAAATTTGAAATAATATCGGTATACTACGATACAAAGTATTATATTTTATTGAAAAAATTGAGATTTTTTAAAATTTACCTGTTGAGCAGAGGGCAATGAAAGTGAGGGCATGTCTTCGAACAAGAAGGCTCTCTTTATTGGGTTTTGAAGGCATTCCAGGACATCGGACGAGAAAAAAGTCAATAAAATCCGTGGGCGTGATGATGTTGACATCCCAGTTCAGTTGTGAGAGGATCATGAGTTCCCAGGACTGTGAATAACAAATACAACTTTGATTAGAATTTATTATTTTACACAAAGTAGTATTACATGTGCAGCTAGTCTAAAAGATGAACTACTTTATTGAGTAATAATTTGATAAACCACATACCTTATATGATTATTATAAAATAGAAAAAACGAATATAATTTCGCCTAGTTATCAGAAAAACCTACCTACATAGCTAAGAAGATACAAATTATTTGACCGGATGAGGATTTTCGTTCAACGCCGGATGAAAAAATTGTAAAAAAAAGTGGTGGTGGTGTCAGGGCACGGAAAAATCTCGTTGAGCTCCAGCGATCACAATAGGAAAGTCAAATAGTAGATACATAAGCCAACAGAGACTTGAAGTCTCAAGACTCAAGACCAAGTCCAAGTCCAAGTCTCGAAATAATAATAAATGAGGATTTAGATGTAAAAATGAAGGGGGCTTCAATCAGGCAAGTGCAAAAGATATGGGGAGATAGCAAGGGCTGTTCTTCAGTGCGCGTCTCCTGGATTTTCAAGAAAAATTCGAATGTCACGCATGCATACGAAAATCAAAAATCGAAAGTTACACACTTTTCTCAATTCTACAAGTGTATCAAAATTCTACGAGTAAGTCTCACCCTTATTCCCTAGACCTAATACATTAATGAGGCAAATTTTAAGTTATCTATATATAGCTTTGCTTTAAGTTTAGTTATAAACACTTAAGTATAAACTCCTACAATAAGTAGGGTACCTAAGTATAATGTATGCATGTATGTATCAGTAATGTAAAAAATTGACCATTAATGGAAAAAATTTTGCTCTAAAATTAGTTGGCCATTAAGACACAAGTACTATCTACAGATCTACAAGATATACTTTTTGACCAAATTTGATGAGCTTTTAGTTTCCTTTACTGATAAATGTCATAAGATAGAGCAGACACACGAAAAGGATACCAGGTGCACCCTTTCTCTAATTAGCTCGATTTCCTCTCCCTTCCTTCAAGTCTCGAGAAACTAACTTTTTTAAAACAACTTTTTTGAATCAGTCAAGATATTAACTACTATTAGACTACAGATAGATACCCTACCTTATATGTACAATATATAAAACTAACCAATGAGCTCTTGAGGCGAAACGAAATACGTTTTTCGACCTTTTATTTACAATATTTTACTATTACAAGAGTACTACATTATATGTTATGTAAGATACTTAACTACAGTTAGTTCTTACTAGGATAAATACAAGCTAAGCTCACCCAGAGCGTCCCTTACAATTTTAATTTATACCGAAAATATAGTATAGTAAAGACCCTGTGACCCTTATGAATTTTCCTTCATTTACTTACTTTACCTATATATATTATATATTATATTCTTACCTACTTTGTATTATTTTATGGATTTCATTATCCTTCTTTCATTTTGAACGAACAAATAACAAAAAAGTAAGTACCTAAGGCCCCTACAATTTGAATTCTATTGTAGTGATTGAGATTCTCATTCTCAGACCAAATAAAAGCACTGCACTGTGAGAACTTGGCCTGGTAACCTTTTGTGCTCGCATTTAAATGACTTTAAACCCAAAAATTTAGACTCCAGATTGACATCCAGTGTGACATGTATTACTTGTATAGCCATTCAAAGTCAGTCACATAGGACAATAGGACACAAATTTCATGCAAATAGAAATTTTAATTCCTAATTTTGTTGTCCGAATTTGTTTTTGAAAGAGCAAAGTAAAGCAGAACAGTGATCAAAAACAGGATAAAACATTGAGATAGGATAGGATATTTCACAAGTTTCACAATTTATCTATTTTCAAAATCAGCAAAATCTAAATTGAGAAATCTTTAAATTATTTCAAATTTTCAAACAATTTATTTTCTCCTGGCTTATAGTAGTCGCGCAGTTTACTTGTTGGTTTTTTGCATTTAGAATTACTAGTTAGGTAATCGTACTAGATTTGCTGGACAAGGGTCATTATTAAATAACTATAACCATAATCGAGATTTAGATGCGAGATAAAGTCGAGGGCGGAGAAAATATATTTCGAGGATGAGCATAAGTGCGTTCAATCGTACGCTTCGCTTCACTCGCCTACTTTTAGTTGTAAAAAACAATCGACTTTTACTTATAGCTATACCCTACATACCCTACCTATGGCACTTTATATTCTATTTCATTTTATCTCGCATATAAGGAAAGCCACCCTTAAACTTGCTACAAATAATGCCTTAAGATTTAGTTTTGTTTTGTGAAGTTAAAATGTCAAATGTTCATTACAGCTTTTTACTAATATATATAGGTACTGAATTATTTGACCTGTACTTGTAGTACAGTCATGGCTCAAGTTCAGTTAGGATTTATATGACTTCTCGGCCTTTCGCGGCCCCTCGAATTTAATAACCACTGCACCAACCTGCAGTTATTACAGACTTTTCGAAGGTATCGGTATAAGAGAAGGGTTATGACGTTTTTAGTTGTACAGTATATATGTATCTGTAGCTCATAATACAGTAGTAAAACGTGATAATATTGATTAAGTTTTAAGATAAATTTTTTTTAAATGCATATTTTATCAAAAATTAACATTTTTACAATAAATTCACATGTTTTGGATCGGCCAATTAAATTTTAGCATTTTTCAAATTGAAAAAAATTTATAATTCTGTATGGGTATAAAACGCGTATGACAAGACAGCAGTTGGTGAAATGACCAAAACTAGGTTTAAAATATGATTTAAGGAAGTACATCCGGTCAACACCTGAACTCCTCCCATTTTCTGGTTTCCTTCATTTGTCTTGAAAATCTTGCATAATACCAGTTTAAGTATACATATATATTATACAGTTCAACTTAGGAGACTCACTTGAATTGAGTAAAGAGTATGAATAAAATCTCAAAATAAAATAATAGTCCTTGCCTGACTTGGATTACTATGTTCTTGTCTAATCCTTTACACAACCCCATATTAAAAATTTATACGAAGTAATTGTCGATTTATCCATTTGAAATTTACAACTTAGGTAGGAAAATACATACATACTTACATATATACATACAGATACATAAGTATATACATACTTATTACTAATAAGATTGCGTGGTCGGATTTCTCGATTTAAAGTCAGATTTTGAGAAAATAAAAGAGTTAAATCTCCTATACTCTAACCTATATTACCTACTAAATAGTACCTAATACATAAAGCCCTTAACTCTACGGAAGCTTTCAAATGACTTTCTTCCTCTCATATTTATCTATTACCTATGTCTAATCGTACAAATAATACAACTATATAGTAGTGTAGTACTAGGCATAAATACAGCTGAAAGACTTCAGACAAGTCTCGAATTTCGATATACTTAGGTACTTGATATAAATAAAGTCGAATAATTTTTCATTTCCGACGATGAAACAGTCTTATGACTTGTACAGAATACTCGTACTAGATACTATTTGCTACAAGAACTCACCACTTTTTGACTTTCAATATATGACTTCAGATATCTATTGTACTTTTCTATTTTGATATTAGTTTGAGTAACATGTGTGTTTAATGTTTATACTATCATCATATGTGTGGATTTAATCTATTATACCAAACCAAATACCCTACTACATAGTAGGGTAGTTGGTTTCTTGGAGTACATTTCTTGGAGTACGGAGTAGTTAAAGTACCTATCTTACTATCAATGCAAGGTAGTGGAAGGAAATTGACTTTTTCAAGTTGTTCAACTTCTTCCGTTCATTCAAACTATAGGTAGGAAACTAGGTATAGGTATACTCGTATACCTACCAGAATCTCTGATATAAAAAGTGAATAAGGTGGATTTTAAGAATACCATCCTAATATTTCTAATATATATGTAGGTGTATGTACTATGTTTTGAAAAAAGTTAAGAAGTTTGCTTACCCTTAATGACTGAGGTGTCACCGAATTTTCCGTATACCATGACAAAAGTTCAGGAGCAAAATTGTTGCATTGCCTTGTTTTCGTGGCTATTAGTAGACACACAGAGGCTGCCAATTGTAAGTGTTCTTTTTTGATCAGAGTACATCCAAGAAACGTGTCCAGGAGAGCCACAGATAGTGGAAACACAGCCTCATCACACCTTTGCTCTTCACAAACCTAAATATTATGAGAAAGCATTGAAATTTAGTTTCTTTGAAAAAATTTTTTAGTCAAAAAAATCATTCAAAAAAAATGCAGAATTGAGTTACCCTACTTATAAAGGTACTTATTACTATAAAATCTATTAAAAGGCAAATGATTCTAAGTAAATAGCAATAATGTAATGTTATGTAAATCTTTAGTCACTTATTGTGTACCACCAGTATTATAAGAATCATTTACATGCATGGATTGAAAAAAATCTAGGTATTTACCACTATTAAAGTTATAGGGAAGAAATTGAGTTTAGAAAAAAAGTAAATAAATTTTACCTCTAGCATCCATGAAGCGACCACTTTCCTCATATAAGGTAGAATTTCTTCTCTCCCGGTTTTGAAATAATCCCGGGTTTTTTCAGCACCCGCCTCCAGGATTCTCAGCCTCTCGAGGACTTTGGGGTGATGGAGGATAACAGGATCGAAGTAACTTGGGACTGAGGATGGGCTATCCGGATGACCTCTGCTTTGATCAGTTACAGACCTCATAAGCTCTTCATCCGGGGGCTCAGAGCATAGCAATTCGGCCAAGACGGGCACTTGTGGGATACAACAACTCAAGTCACTCGGGACAGTCTCTTCTTGTACATTTTCCCCAAAAAAACTGGGCTGCATTTTGTGACACAAATTTTAGGAAAATAAATTTTCAAATTTTATTCACAAGGTTTCTCATATCTTGAAAACTCTTCACTTCCTCACCCACAATGTCTTGAACACAATATATTCTGTCTTCTGAAGCAATTGCGAGCTGCTACTCGATTGGTCAGTTTCTCAATGAAGAGATCAACAAGTGTGCAAGACTTGGAGAGAGAAGCGAGAGAGTTGGCACGCGACTGAAGACTCGATAAGCTCGGCCACTGACTCAAATAATACAATTTGAAGCCACAACCACCCCAAAGAAAAGTCTATATCATTTCTTACATTTAATACCATTAATTTTACATTTACCTTAATGTATTACATACGTATGTAGTAGTACTACTAATACTGCTGCATACACTACTCGTATAGCTATGGATAGATTGGGAGGTAAATTTTTTCAACTTTTGAAATCAGCTGCCGGTGTATACCAAATAGATGCCAAGTAAAATGATGGGCATTTAAGGGACCTTTAGGGGAAAATCGTGCTTCGTTTACCAGTCCACTACTATGAATACTACTATGTACTACTTAGGTAAGTATACACTGGAATATCATAGTAGTAGTAGAATACAATACCGACACAGACATGGCCAGGTGTTCTGAGATTAGGGGAATTTATTTTAGGACCAACGAAATTTGAATGGCGTGTATAAGGGTACAGATACACCCTTAAATTATTATTTCCCCCCAAATATTCTTATATCAAATCTCAAATCACCCTTTTCGACTTGAAAATATTCATTTCTCAGTCACTCATTGTGACTATTTAGATAATTATTTTGAAAATTTAAATTATATCGTGTTAAATGTTCGATAAAGTTATGAATTTCAATTTTTCGTTATTCTAATCTAAATTACTATAAAATATGTATGATGATTACAATTTTGTGCTTTTTGTCCCGACCTATCGAACCCGAACCTCGAACTTGATCTCCCAAAGGTCTCATTTTACTCTTGTACCTACTAGCTAGGTATTTTTGTCGTAGTACAAAATAGAGACTTCGGTTTCATATCCAAAATTTATATCATTTCATTTGAAAAAAAGACACATTGTGTTTATTCACACGAATTCACTTACTTTAATTTTATTAGTACTTTTATAGCTTTAGACTTCAGAACTATTTGGAAATTAAAAGTCAATTCAATTATAAGACCAAATGTATGCTTGTATAGTAATACAGAATTTATTTGAAGTTAATTGAAAAATCATAGCTGCAAATGAAAAATATATTTATGAAATTGTTTGAAATGTACTGTTAAGAGACTTTTATTATAGGGATTGAATTTTAAATGATTTCAAAATATTTTGACCACATAGCGTTATCCTTAAAACAAGCTGGAAAAAGAGTTATTATTAAAATTAATTGTGCGTTTGGCAATAGCTTTTATTTACTGTAATAATATTTTAAATCTACTACTATCAGTTCATGTATGTACATGAAATACCTACTTGTTATTTACAAACTGTTGTTTTGGCTCGTGGTCAATCGTATGCTCAATATCGAATTAGATGATATAAATGTTCTACTCGTACCTATTATTATGATACAAACAAGTGCTGTGTAATAAGTACTTATGTATAAATTCAAAACCAGAAGGTGACCACAAGTATAGGTGCTTGAGTTTTACTCTCGAAAAAAATGGCCAATTGACCAAAAAAACACAAAAATTAATCTAATTTTCAGAACAACTATATCATAGTTAATACATATATGAGTATTACTCGTACTACTAACTACTAAAGTTTACAATAAAGTATAAAAAAATGAATATTGAAGGACAAAGGGCCAGTTGATTGACCCTACAGTATTACA
This sequence comes from Nanhermannia cf. coronata Gr-Ori-00579, assembly GCA_034699045.1. Classification (NCBI taxonomy): domain Eukaryota; kingdom Metazoa; phylum Arthropoda; class Arachnida; order Sarcoptiformes; family Nanhermanniidae; genus Nanhermannia; species Nanhermannia cf. coronata Gr-Ori-00579. Next base: position 16,462 of record JAQIXA010000624.1, read on the forward strand.
TCACAACCAAGCTATGATTAAATTGATCCCTGGAGCATCTTGCAAGTGGAAAAGGTCAAGAATCGGCGATTTATGTATGATTTGAAGGTGTATAAAAAAGGAAATAAATGTAAATTTGGTTGCGCAAAACAGAACTTTCTTAAGAGCACAATTACTAGTCCTGTTTTCATTTTTTGTGCCAGATATTTTTTGATAAAAACCGCAGCTCCCAGATAAGAAAACACAAGGAGCTTACAATTTCCCATTCCATTATCTATCGTACATAAGTATACCTTAATTACACGAAAAAGATGAAGCAAGTGACCATTATAATTTATACATACTAGATATATTACTATTACTAAAACTACTTTTGTAATAAATAAAGTTTTAGTAAAAGTTTTAGTAGTATGTGTACCTGTGAGTAGTAAATATGAGAGTGATAAAGATGCTGAATCTGATCTCGTGCATCGTTTTTCAATTGACATATGGTAAATGGGACAAGATTTGAGTTAAAAATTCAGATTAAAGCAGGTTTATGTTTGTACATGTAATATTATTTACTTTCTTACACATATGAGTATGAGTAGCATTAAGTTTATGTACTATAGTACCTAGTAATACAGTATATAGGAAAATAAGAAGGTCAATGTCTTAAGCTTTTATTTTTATTAAAGGTAAGGGCTATACGTTGTCTGGCTCGTCTAGATTCCTGTCTCGGGACCTTTAAACCCCCTAAGAAAAATCATATATTAAGAAATAGGACCAAGGGCCAAAAAAGTAGGTGTTTCCTGTCAGAGAAAAAGTCCCTTTAACTTACTACTACTGCTCGGTATACTAGTACTATTCTGATCTGATCAAGTGTGTAAATGAAATGAAAAAAAAATACTCGATTTTAAAATAGTGGAATTTTTACCTCAACCTTCTACAGCTGCTCAAATTTTATTAGGTAGATAGGTACCTACCTATTATATAAGTTTAAGTAAGTTTCCTTGAAGGAAAATACATAATATAAAATAAATAGGTATACCTTACTATAATAGTACGAGATATATTTTTAAAATATACTTTAAAGAGCTTTTCAATAAAAATGACGACACCACCTGGCCTTGGTCCTTCTTACTCTGATATTTCTTTTCATCGGGCCCTTAGACCAAAACGTAACTAACTTGTCCATCGACGAAATCTTTTTTCTTTTAAATCTGATTGAGCTCGAGCCAAAGATTTCGGATTTTTTAAAGAATATTGGTGCGTAGGGTAGGGTACGGTAAGTATTCAGCTATACTTTACCTATATAATATATACATATAAGTACTACTTTATGTGCCTATAACATATATCTACTTACCTTCAAACTTTTATGAGAGATTATGATGTGTCTATGACCATCGCAATACACTTCAGCGATTTATGATCTTTTGAAATTTAAAGGGCCAAATCGTCAGACAGAATGAAATTGAGTCGCTAACAACTAATAAGATACAAAAAATGTCAAAACGTAAACTATCGTAATTGTTTTCTATCCGTATTATATCATATTAGTATTAGTTATATATAGATTTCCCATCTATCTAATGATATCAAATAATCTGTTTTTTTATCAGTTTTCTTTATCAAATTTTTTTTATCTACAATCAAAAATAGATTATACAGATATAATTAGTCAAAACATCATGAATATGAATATTCATCATAATTTTCTAATTTTTTTCATAATGATATTTTGCTTGATCTCTCGAATGTAGAATAGTGCCTTTGAATACGGAAGGTATTTGTAATTAAAAATTGTATTTCACATCCGTACATGTACATTCTTGCACTAGCATCCCGATATACCCAAACTAATGCTTTTTGTTGTATAGCATTTTCGTTTCAATTTCTTTAGAATCAAGGTTTATTAAGATTTAAGAATCGAAGCCACGCTTATGCCCTAACTGTAACCCTCAGATTCAGCTGATTTGAAAATACTATATTTGGATTGATTTTCAAACTTTTATATATATTACTACGTATACGAGTACAATATAAAGTAGATAAGTTGGTATTTAAGTCTATCAGTGTATAGGCACTTATCTAATAGTAAGGATAGTTTCCTAACCATTTCATTCAATTTCCATTACCACTACCTAGATATCAGCTCACCAATATCCTTATACATATACATAATAGTATGTAGGTATTAAGAAAGCGTATAAAGCTTTGTCCATCTAAATCCGAAATGGGATAAGAAAGGTCTTTTCTATTCAAAAAATCTTTTTTTTTTATTCTCATCCATTCTCAACTTTGGTCCTTTGGCTAAAAAAAAGTTACATAAATCCATACAAAAATGTAGTTATACATAGTATGTTTATACAGTATACACAAAGTATTACATAGTATTTTTGAGGTATTACCTTCGACAAACAAAATTTTGAACACAAAAAAACCAGTTGCATTTCTTACATAAGTCGGGAGAAAAGAAAATGCATTCCATTGTTATGTTTGAATTCAATGGGCTTTTGAATTAAAATCCCTTTAAATTTTTTCTGTTTATCCAAAGTAAAACGTCTTGGACCAAATATAAGTCATTTTTTTACCAAAAGCTTAGTTTGTTCTTTTATATTTTTATATCCAGTCAGAACAGAACATTATAGCATAGTATTTTTACTATTTGCGGAATCAAGAGTTCCCCGTGTTGACTTGCCACATTAGTCATTCAACTTTCAGCTTTTTTTTTCAAAAATAAGAGAATACAATTTACAATTTATAGCTGTCTTGTCCGGTCGGTCGAAAAAATTCAAAAAAAATCCACCTGGACGATTCAAGCCAAAGACAAACCAAATGTGGTGAAAACAAGAGAATACATAGAAAATGTATACAAAATACTAGTCTATTATGTTATGAGTCTAGGGAAAGGAAAAGAGAATTTAAAATTTAAAGGGACACAAAAACAGAAGCATATACCCTTTTTTAAGTAGTTAAATAAGAAATTTAAAAGTTATCCAAATCCTATTTGAAAAAAGACCAATAGCCAATGTATCTGTATGTATTTAAGGAGTGCAATGAAATGTAAATAAAGTCTCAAAGTCAAGGGCTAAGAATAGTGAAAGTCATTAAAATATACTTAAGATAATTCTAGTAGGTATATTAAGACAGGTATTTAATTTCGAGATAATGACTAGGTTGATAGGCATATCGAAGTCTCGTTATAATCTCCCTGCTGCTACTTTAACTCTTTCAAATTTTATTTCTAACAAAAAACTTGAGTTTAGATTTAGATTAGAACTTGCATATTATATAATGTAATTGTACCTATACATACACACATACTTACATACTTACATACATATATACTTATGTATATACATTAGACATATATGTATATATGTATTACCTAGCTACAGAATTTTATACTTGTGGAGTGTGCCATTAAGCTCCCAGTTAGGTAATTCGAAATTTTGAAGAAGGATTGAAAAAAGTTGTTTCTACTTCCACAAGTAATATTCCAGATAGTACTTACAAGAACAGCTGCTGAACTTCCTTTCAAGTTTCACTATTATAATAATATAATACTGTATATAAATTGGCCATTTCGTATGATAAGGATAATTAAACGATAGGCAAAATAAAGTCAAAGTAGAAAAGAATAGCTTCAAGTGGTTTATTTTTTCAAATTCTGAATGATTAGATTAGTTAGAGTTAGTTGTAGCAGGATAAATACTACGAGTAGTGCCATTATAAGAATCAGAAAGTTGCATCTTATTAAATTAATTACTTCAATAATAATTTGATTACACAAACTCTAAACTAACCGATGTAAGATAACTAGATTTAAATAGCTATTATTATTACTCAAAATTGATTAGTAGGTAATGTTTTAGTTATTATTAGAAATACCTAATCCTAGGCAATAAAAATAACATATTATAATGCAATTGTATGTAGGAGCTGGTACCTAGTAGTTTTAATCCCACTATTTTAACAATATTGGGGTTTTAGATGATTTTCAGGAATCATTGAAAAAATCGAAAGTACAAAATTAATTACCTAAGTGAAATTATAAGTGGAGTAAGTTAAAAAAATTTTGAATTTCTAGATGCCTATATGATGTGATGTGTAAATATGTGTATGTACCTAATATTGTACATAAGTAAATATATTGATAGGGTATGTACCTATTACCTAAATGTAAATAAGTACCCTACATACATAAAGCCACTTTATGTATGTACTTTATGTATTAAGAGGTTCCTAAGCACTTGTGTCATATACAGCACAGAAATTAAAGCCTTTTAAGTTTATTACAAATGCCTTTACCATCTGCTGGAGGCAAGTATAAATTACAGGTAACTTTTAAAGGTTTTTGAAGCCCTTAAAGTACCCAACTTTTTAAAAAGCTGTCTCTTCAATACCATTTTTGGAATACCTACACTGTAATGCCTTAATACTTCCCCGCCGGGTGTATCTGAACCGAAATTCTTATTTTAGTTATCGGGTCAAAATTTTACATTTTGATTTGAGACCTCAGTTTCGGTTTTCATTTGTAAATAATAAAATTTTTTGCGGATTTCATTTCAAAGTTTTAATTCTTTAAAAAATTTAGAGTTTTATTTTAATCCAAGTCTAAACATCTGATCCTCCTGAATTGGTGATAAATTTCTTAAAGAAAAAAATAGGTAGTGGTCATGTTTTGAGTCACTGTAAATAACAAAATATCATAAAACCATCAAAATTAGGAATGAGTAATGTAGAAAACTTTTAAAATAAATCTTTTATGTAAATCCAAAAAAATTAATTCTAAGGTATCTACCGATACAATAAATATAAATCTGCGCTGCTGGCTGCTATCTAAAAAATTTTAAGGAATGGGTAGGCGCAATTAGAAATTGAATAGGTCAAGTACTAAACTTAAGTAGGTACTTATTATATAACTATGTATTTACATAATATTAAACTGAAATCTACGATATGAGTATATCAGTACGGAGTATGTGCAAAGTAAAATAAAACCTATAAGAACTCAAGTATCAATAAAAAAGTTTTAATTATTCATTCAATTCGATTAGATTCAGAAATTATACTCGTATAAACTTAACATCAATAATACCTCAAATATTCGAGATTTACATTACGACATTGTTATTAATTAGCAATAAAATTATATTTATTAACGTCTATACAGTTAAAAAATAGAAAAAAAAAATAATTTACTTTTAAAAACTAAAAATAGTTAAACAATATCAATAGCTATATACAAAAATGAGAGAATAATGGTATAAAATTTAAAAATATTTACACTAAATTAAAATACACTTCAACTTGATTCTTAAGTAAATGAGATTTTAGCTTCTTTTTAAATATGTACAAATATTACATTGTTTCAACTCTATAGGTAATGCATTCCAAAGTGATACATCCTTAAACTCAAAACAATTTTGTCTAATGTTTTTTAGATACATTAGTATCTTTAGTTTAAAATTAGAACTACTGATACTCCATAAGTACCTATAGTACTTATGGAGGTGCAGAAAGAAGCTATTGGCTTATGGCTTATGGCTTGGCTGAATTTCTTTCAAAGGACGTAAGAAATTGTGCAAGGGGTTTCCCTTGAAAGTTGAAAGCTATTGGCTATGTACAAATTTTCTGTTCCATGAACAAATGTCAACATCATGGCACAGTTGACTTTTATCCTTCAAAAAGTCTATACTTACATATAATCTGTAGTTCATATCAGTAGTATTACTATATGTATTAGGATAGAATTCCGACTTAACTGGATTTTCTCCTTCCCTCTCGTTAGTTGAGCAAACACTGACTGCACTGCACGGTGAGCTTACACTTAACATTAGACTGCCTGGCTTTGGGCTTCAAGGCAGAAAGCTCAAAAAGTAATGTAAAGAAAAGAAAAAGGGGAGAAACTCAAATTCAACTTCTTCGAAGCTAAGGATAAGTAGGCTTCTCAAAGTGTATGAAGCTTTATTTTCATTCAGACTTCAGTTAACTCTATTTGACTCTTTTGATTGCATATTATCTCAGGACTTTACAATCGATTTAAACTCATTTTCAAACTATTCTCGATGTTTTATCAGGTAAAAAAAGGTTTCTTTCTTTTCAATTTTAAACTTAAACTCTAGCATCTAATTTAAATAGGTCTATAGACCACAATTCTAATTTGAATTTATTTATTTTAAACTACTTGCTTACATTCCATTAGGTTAATATTTTGGATTGAAAATCATGGTATAATTTTAAATGCTCATAAATTATAGAGTATTTGATATGAATTTTGAATTACAATGAATAGCTTCAATCTCCTTTTATTAATTAAATAGAGTAATCGTAGAATAAGTTACAAAATGAGTCCTTACTTCAACTGATAGATAAGAGTTCATTTTGAAGATTAGTGTCAAAGCATTATAATAATGTAAAAGTGTATTTTTTGAGTCTGTGCTGGAGATTGAGGTCGTTTTTCAGAAAAGTGGACCCCCTCCAAGCTAGGTTTAATCAGAGTTATGAAGCTCCCCATGATGAATAAATGATCACATTCCACTTGGAAAATTAATTCGGGTAACTGTCTGTGCTGAATTCGTCATTGTCCTTTGTCTATCCAAAAATTGTACATTTTGCTATCATATACCCAAATGCTACCCAAGTATACAGACATCCCAGTCTCGGATGTCATATGTGTCTTTTTGGACCCGAGTTTGCCTTCAGACCTTCTAGTCTCTTGACACGACACGACACACGCTCAATCCACTTATTATTTTATATACTACTTACTTGCAAGTTACAAGTACCAGTATTACAATGCTAATCATAGTACTAGTACAAAAGACATGCATTTTATATAAGTTAAGCAGAAAGTAAGTCACCGAAATGAATGAATTTTCCTACATCATCATAGATCATAGATATTTTACTGATCTACTGCAATGCCGACCTAGGTACTCGTATATGAGGTATAGTAGAAATGCTTTAAATGATGGTCAAAGGCAAATATATTGATTTTAGGTTTTAATATATTTAGTTATATACTGTTTTTAGGAAAAATAGTCTATGTCAAAGAATGACATACTTGTGAAAGACTCCGTAACAAATGAAATCACTTTTGATTCCTTTTTTTACAAGCTTTATTCCTATTATCATTACACCAAGTGGATTTATAAATGCAGCAAAAGTTCAAATGAAATCATTTTTCCTCAGACTTGACACCAACACCATTCACCATCCTCTGCTGTGCTATTCTTTTAATCCAACTTTTTGGAACTTTATTCTCCAACTTTCTTGGCTAATTAAGTAAATTGCTCACAAAGGAGCCTGAGAGATCAGGCTAGCCAGACAGGCTGAAGTTTCAGGAGATGGAAAAGTTCCAAAAATAGAGATATCAGTAGTAGTACCACTGGTGGTATTTATACCCTAGAAGAAAAGCCGAGAAATCTTATAAGTGGTATAAAATATTAACACACTTTCCTTTTTGTTGGCCAAAATTATTATTATAGTGATGTTTTCTACTAAAACTAAGCCTTGAAAGGAAAGTATGTATCTGTAGAATCTAGTAGAAGAAAAGAAATTTTCAAATTAAATTGAATCACTACAACCGACCTAGTGTACTACTGTATCAGTACTACTACTAAATACAAAACATCCCATCTATATCTATCCTACTAAAAAAATCTCTGGTATAAACTTCGAGCTTATTGTTTTTTATTACCAGCTCTCTTTTAATTACATCCTAATGAATGTCTGTAATTTAATTTCAACCAAACTTATGTATTATTTCTTCTGGTACATTAATCGAATCTCAAATGGAGAGAAAGAAAAATGTTCAAAAATAAATCACAAATCCTTTTTTTGTACTCAAATATTCATTAATAAAGCAAGAGAGTAATGAAAAGAATAGAATAAAAAAACCGATTGGAGTAGGTATATGCGAGTAGAATCAAATAATTTTTATTATTTATTTGCAATAAAATACAAGAAGAATCAATTCATTGAATGAAACTTGATCTTGAACAAAAATAAAAAAATCAATAAAATTTTCTAAAAACCAAACACTAACTATAAGCTATGTATGGTAGTTTTAAAATTCAAAAGGAATTCTAACAGTAAATTATTTCAATGTATGGATGTAAAATCTCGTCTGAATGTTTTAAATTAACCTTGTGGAATGCCAATATGTATGGCTGGGACTTTAATCAGAAAATTAGATTTTTTAAATTTTCGAATCCTTTAATAATACCGACCAATAATATGTACACTTTAGTATTTCCTTGATTTTTATAGAAAATTAAGAATCCAATCAGTCGAACTCAAAATATCTGGTGTTTTTATCGTATCTAATTCAAAAATACATAATACCCGTAGTACTATAAAAGTAGGTAGGTATTAAAGGTTTACCTATCTAGTGTATATACCTAGGAAATATAAAGGCAGTAGTTTTTATTTGTATTGAAAAAAGTCTAAACAGATCTCTTAAATTACTTTCCGTTGAATTGACTTTGTTTTTCCTGGTAAAAGACAATAAAAGTGAGTTCATAAATAAATATCTGGGATATTTGTATGCTTGTAAGCCTGGGAAAAGAACAACAAGATCAATGAAGCATTCTTTGTCGATGTCATTTCCCTTGAGGAATCCTCGCCATGCTTTTTCCATCTCAAACACTAAGCTTCTATTCCCCCAATTCTACCTACTAGTAGATCTAGATAGGATACTTACTCACTACTGTCTACTGACTACTGATATTTATTTGCTTTTACATCTGGCTTTTATTTTATTTCATTATATTTCTCACTCTCTATTACCTACTGGTACAGAAAGTCTCCACTTCTACTACTACTCGTATTGTACGGAGTATTTGTAGAAAAAATAAGTAATAAGTCGAATAAAATTGGGAAAGAACCAAACCTTTTTCATACCTTTAAACTTGAAATTAATTTAATAGGCATTTCAAGTGTAAGTGTGTCTGTGTGTGGGCCTTGATTTTGAATTTGATCATTTTTACAGTCCCTCGAGTCCTTCGGAGGTGGTTGGACGAGCGACCGAAAAAATCCTATTTTGAGTCTTGATAGGGTTACTTTGATGGGACTGTACATATGGGTCGTTTATTCATGGGAAATATACCGACTTCAGGGTGATAAACCCATGTAATATAAAACTTACTTATGTTTATGAATGACTTATGATTGAGTAATTAATGTATTAGAAATCATAACATTCCGTATGGTTAATTTTCCCACACTCAAGAAGTCAACTTTCACAGAAAAAACAAATCTCTAAAGAATCATAAAACGAGAATCCCACAAATTTTTAAAAGCTAAAAATTGATATCAAAAATAATTTTTTTTCAAAAATATCAAAAATATGAATTATCGTAGGTCAACTTGCTCTGAAAAAAGTTTTAAATTCTCTATCTTTAATTAATATACTCTTGTAAAATATATTTAATAATATTCGCGAATTTACCTATATGTACCCTACTTTAAAAAACAAAAATTTAAGTTGTCTTCAGGATAAGCTGAATATTAGTAGTTTAAAGTTATAAGTCTACATTATTTACTATTTTTAAGTGAGGATTTGTACACTTTTTAAACACAGCAGTGTCTTCGAATCAGTTTGAAAATTTAGTCAAGAGGGGAAACTTTTTCAAAAGTGTTAGAAATTGTAGCAATAATAATAATAATAATAGTAAAAATAAAATTAGTTTTAACGCTCACAACTTAAGCCTACTACTTACAAGATACTGGTTACCTACTGTTGCAATATACATGAATATAATTTAATTTTCTTGTGATTTCGTGGATTTTCGAGCAATTCAATAAGATAAGCTACCTGTTGAAATATGGAATCCTTATGAGCCTCATTCACATTTAAGCCATTTGAGTTTGAGGAAATATAAGTAAGAAAAATCTAGTTGAATATTTCCTTTTTCTGAAACTCGCTTTTTCATTTCACTACTTACATACATACATAAACATAAATACACATGCCCTCCCTACTACATACATATATAGGTAAGTAAATATTGTGAAAGCTATTTGAACCTGCAGGGGATCACTCGAAATTTCCGGAGTAGTTTGGATTTTGGATTCGGGTTTTTGTAAAAAAAGATCGAGGATTGGTAGATTTGGGTCTTTGAGTCCGTCCCTCGTATTGTCCTAGGGCCCAGCCCCCAACTATCTAGGAACATTTACTCGGTCTGGCTGTCCTTATCCTTATTTCCTTCAAATATAGTAGTCTTATAGAAGCCAAAATGCTTCAAAATTGAATTAGAGGCGAACGTTTTAACAGCAAAATTCAGTTATCTCGAGCCACCAACTATTTGGTAGCAAGTATAACATAATAATCTTTTTGAGAGTAAACGAGTTAGCAAAAATTTTCTCTCTCGGAAAAACCTCGGCCTCTAAAATATAATTATCTTTGTGACATAAACTCTTGAGTCTTCTAGACCTCTTTCTCTACAGATAGTACTGGCCCTTGTATAGTACTACTATTCGGTCTAACTTTATAGTCCTAATGAGATTTTCTTCGTTTTGAGTGTTTTTTGAGCGGAAGTATTATTATATTATAACTTGTAAGCCTCCCATTCATCTTTGGCTGAGCACAAAGTGTACAAGTCTCAACTTGATTGAGTTAAGGGAAAGATATTAAATTATACTTTTATTACATTACAGTTGAACATTGTGTGAATATCATTACTTACATTCCACTATACATTCGTGCAGTATTGCAGGGTAGTAGTACTTACTTACTACCTACTTATTATATTTTATTAAATTGTGGTCGTGTCCTTTGCTCTCGTACCCTCGTGTGTGGTGTTGACATTGACAAAACTTTTTATTGAATTTCCCCAGAAAAAGTTAAAGTCATTTAAATCCACTTAAAATAAAATAAGATAAAAATGGATTACAGTAGTTATATAAATCATCACCATCAGTCGAGCTCCTTTGATCCGCAGTCATGTGGCCTGGGTGGATCTCTTGGCGTTGGAGTTACCGGAAGTATGAACATATACTTATATATATACCTACTACTATAATTGATACTATAAAATATCCCATTTTCTAATTTTTTACATTTTTATAAATTTAATTTTTAAAAATTAATTTTTTAGGTATGGACACTGCAGCCGCGTCCGCTGCTGCTTTAACTAATATGGCTTGTTCTTATGCTGATTTATCCGCTTGTGCCCAGGTAAAAAAAAATTAACCAAAATATTTTCAAATTGAAATCTTATCGTAATTTTGCTTGTTTAAAAAAATTTGTCTTTATTTTTTAATATTTTGCGAAAATTATTTATTTGACTTGCTTTCTTTGAAGTAATTGTAGCTACCGTCAAATCTATCATCAAAGCATTTACAAAAAACTTGAAGTTGCAAACTTGAAAATACATTTCTCATTTAGTTTATTTTATTTAATGCCTACTTAATAGTAAGGCATCTGCTTTAGTTTATTAGAAGTATAGAGATTTTAATATTTTTTTTCTAAATACTTGTATAGGTGGGTAGTTATCGATATGGTCCAGGTAGTAATGTAAGAAATTATGGAAGTTCAGGAATGGGTCCCGGTGGAAATTGCGGCGTTATGAGACACGATCAACAGAGGCATCACCCCACCTCTTCCTTTCCATCAATGAACCTACAAGGTATGCCAAATTAAAGCTTTTTAAAAATATTGCATAATGTTTAAAGTTGTATTTCCATAAAAGGAAATATTTTGTAAATCAGATTATGTTTATACTCCTAGTATTTTAAATTCTTCTTTTTTTAACATTTTTTTCTTCTAAAAATGATATATTATCTAGAATAATGTAGAATTGAAAGCATAATCTATCATGTATTCTTTCATACGATCCTGTGTAGTATTTTACAAAGTCGAATAAATTGGAAATTGAATACTAATATTGGTTTTTCTTGGGTGAACTATCCACTTTTTGACTGAGGATATAAACAAAAAACTTGCACCATTTTATCCATATACATATATGTATGTATAATATGTAGATAGTAGAAATATAGAAATATTTTTATTGAAATATAAGACAAATGTATATTGGGTCTGGGGGCGAGAAGAACCAGAAGGTTTTTCCAATTCAGAAAGATCCTCGAGTCAGCCAAACTTAACCGATATATTTGTCATTTTTTTCCTTTTATTTCTGCAATTGAAATGAAATTTATTGAGCTTTTTCCATTTTACATTATGCCTACTACATATACTACATATAAGTACATTTCTTACTATCACAATTGCAATGATTTTTTAAGAATATCAATAAGTACTATTTACAATGTATTTAAGCTCAACCCAGTGAGAATGAGACTACTTTTATTTTTCAAGTTAAAATATAGCTGTACTCGTATTTCTTATATCTACAAGTAATACCTTACCTACTAATATATACAGGTATGAGGTACTCTTATTTTAATGTTTAATTATGAGACAAGGTCAATTTTATGCAATCCTAGATTTTTTGAAATATTTCTCTGAGAGAGGTTAGATTAGAAATTGTAAATTTTTTGAAAATTAATTTGAAAAATTTTAAGAAATGAGCCTCTTAAAACAGTTGATTAATTAGTTTTTAATTGAAGGAAATTATGCAGATATTCCCCAGCATCTATTTGCGGCCGCCAGCCTGAGTTACAAAATGTACGGGGCGGATGCCTCCTCTGTTCTTACGGAAAAGAGGAAACAACGAAGAATCCGGACAACTTTCACTTCAGCCCAACTAAAAGAACTTGAAAGAGCCTTCCAAGTAAACCCCCTCAAAAAAAGCAAATTTTAACTTTTAAATCAATTTTTTAACTTTAAAACTGTCTGTATTTCAGGAAACCCACTACCCAGATATTTATACCCGTGAGGAAATCGCAATGAAAATAGATCTAACTGAAGCCCGTGTACAAGTAAGTCAAATTTTACAAAGCACATAGTATTATATATAATATGTAGGTATCTTACAAAAGTAAATTTCTGCTTTTTAATTTCTGCCTGAGTAATTTATTCGTTTAATAAATAAGCTGTATAAACACCAGTTAATCTCATTATCCGAGTACAAAGGCCTTTGAAGTGCCACACATACATTCATTACAAGTCTAAGCATATCAAATATCCCTTATTCACCATTTCTTTGATAGTTTGTTCAAGTCGCGTGCCCTCAAAAGCTCTTGAATTCTCCAGTTAAAATGCCCACAAACTACATTTTGACATTAGGTCTCCATAATATGTATTATATCTATTAAAGGGCAAATAAAATGTAATTTTTGACACGGTTATCTGATGAAATTAGAAGTATTTTGCACTCGATTACTTCCTTCCTTTATCTGACAATGTGACACGAGACCGGAACTTGTTCATTTTGTACACCATTTTTATGAAACACGTGCTTTGTTCAGGCAAAAGCATATCAAATTCCTTCATTTCACATTTACTATTCTTATACTAGATTCGCGATAGTTGATATGTAGTGGGTACCGGTACGGATAATCAGTTGTATAAGTACGATATTAAGTAGGTATATATACCTATACCATAACTTACAGTGCTTATATTATATGCATTGCACAATAAGTTTAGTACTATATGATTTAGGATTAAAATAAAAAGGTAAATAAGGGAAATTGTGTGTAGATTGAAAGTAAATTAAATTAGAGATGAAGTTATTATGTAGTTCTCAGTTCTCAGGTACCTACTACATACTAGATAAGGTATATAGTACTTACCATACTAAAGTAGCATTAGTTGGCTTTCTGAATAATTTATATGGGTAAAGGAAAAGATTAAAATTGATTCAGAATTTATGATCAATGTGTTGTGAATTTAGAAGTCATTTTAACTAATTGGCTTAAAGGCTCCCAAAGGGCTGTAGATCAGATTGGGAATCGGTCGGGTGACAGGCCAACTTTTTGCTCGAGTTTCCAGATATCTATGCCTGATAAGTACCTAGTGATGGGGCATGCATTTCTATAAATTTAAGATTAGTGGTACTAGTGTGTATGCTATGTATGTGTCCCTTTAACCTAATATATTATTTCCTAAGTACGTAATATCAGTACAAATTGTAAGAATTTGGACCCCTCGTTATTAAAGATATATTAGAATGTGATTCGAAATAAATATTGAATGTTGGAAGCCGCATCAGCTGGTGGTCTGGAAAATACTACGAATAAAACCCATTAGATCAGCACAAGTAAACATATCTTCTAAAATTTCATATTTATCTTTTGTAATGAATTTTTAATTCAAAACATATGCACTATTTCATTAAATACTGGTATAGTGCTTATGTCAAAAATATAAAAATCTTTGGCCTATTTTGGCATTGTAATTAATTTTTAGTTTTAATTGAAATGTTATTCAAGTTATTTAAGGCTTATGAGAATGTTTACTTGTTTATTTGTTAGGCTATATTTCTAATATAGTATCTCGAGCAGCAAAATAAGGCAGAAACTTGAGACCAAAAAACCCAACTTATTTCTTCTCGTTTACTGCAAGTACATAGCACTTAAGAAAATTAGAACATTGCTTTCTTTAGACTTATATTACAAATAAGCTGCAGATATGTACCTACCCTATTTAATATTTGCAGTTTCCGCCTCCAACAACCAACCAACAAAATACTTACTTACTTAACAAGTTGTGTAAAACTTTTCTTGAAATAATTTTGGAATTCTTTGCCTTTATACTTTGCGTGCCGAACGAACTTGTGTAAGTTGAGAAAAAGTATTTTGTAGGTAATTTTATGGATGTTATGGAAGAATCGAATACGGATTTATTAATCATTAGAGAGTGTCAAGTGCGCTTTTGAAATAGTCATTTACCATTCATAGTAATGGTTAGTTTCTACTTATAACATAACTTATAAATTGAAATGTGTACTGGTAATGGTAGGGGTGGAAAAGGGTATTAACTTTTATTTATTATATAAATTTCGAGTTACAATTTAGACAAGTAGATAAGTGAACATGTGGCTCTGTATTGAAATACATTGCACCTAGTATTTTAACTAAGGATCACAATGATTGAGATATCATAATAATAACTTGGATTTTTCCTATTCAGCTGAAAAACACGGGTCATGAGGTGCTCGTACTGCGGAACCATTTGACTCAAAAGTTTTTTTCCTCTATCTTTTAACCACTACCTATCTTCTATGGTAGTAGGGTAGAGTACTTATTTGGGTAGTATAAAATAAATTCAGGGCTTTTTTCAAGTTTTCAGAATAGTAGTAACTATTATATGGTATTACAATAACTAGATACGACTATATAAGGTACGACTGTATACAGTACATAGGTACAATTTTGTATATTCCTAATTTGATTTTCACGAGACTTGTGTTTTTGGTCCTGAACATCTAAAAGTCTGGATGAAATCAAAGGGGTGATCATCGTTTAGTCATCGCACTTTACTTTTTGATTAAGACTTTCTCCCCAAAAAGCCCCACATGTCACTATTTTCTGTCTAAACAAAAATTCATCAGACTTGATCCTTTATTCCCCTCAATATTTACTTTATCTCTTATTTCTTACAAGAAAGTACATACCCACTACGATGTTTATTTACTAAACATGAGTCTATAACTCTTATAGATTTTGGAAAAATTTCTAAATTTAGTTAAAACTATTTGTCTTCTATAACTTATCTTTAGTATTCCTACATGTATGGAAAATATACTATTGATAATCGAAAGGACAGTCAAATAATTCATATGGTAGTTAATATTAGTAAGTACCTACATACGAGTATATGATTATTTAGATAAATAAGGATCTTAAACGTATTTTACGTATTTAAAACTTAAATTTTTAATACTACGCATAGATACCTAACATGTTACTTAATGTACTCATCTTTATTTTCAAATTTCTTCCTGAAAGTAGGCATTGCTGTATATTGATATTATATTTCACGAAATATTCAATAAATAGTGTATTTAATTAGTAGAAGTTTTCGTCAATTTACATTTTGGAAAATGTGAATCAAATTAGTACAAATAATTGGCTCTTTTGGCTATTTTTTGTGACAGTTTTGAATCGAAATATTATGCACTTACCTATTTTTGTAAGGATTTGTTCAACTTTTGAGGGGACAAGGGTGTTGAAATTTTGCTGAGTCAACATTGGCAGGTGGTAATAAAACTTTTTTTTCAGAGTTTTTATTTAGTATTTGAACATTTACATAGCTAGGCTCGAACAGTATAAAATATAAATTGACAAGTAAAAATAATAGTTAGATACTCGTAATACTCTGTACCTAGTAATAGTACATAAGTAGTAAATGGTTATCTTTTGAGCAGAACAAATGGGGTGTAACTTTCGACTTAAATGTAATTCATTCACTTTCTGATACTGTTAATAAGTAATCTCTTTAATAAATACGCAAACCCGAGAGATCACAAATAAATGAATCGCAAATTCATTGACCAGAACCGAACCAAATCTGTCGCAAAAATACAACAAAAAATACACAGAGAAGCTTATAAATAAATAAAAACTACTTACATAGTAGGTATAGTAGGTATTATAGTAGGTATTTAAATCATTCATTCATGATATTTTACATCCATTTTCAGCAACAAAGTTTCTATTAACAAGATCCGAGAACAAATACTGGGTATTACATAAAAGTCATCAGATCATCATTATCAATGAAAGTCCGTGTCATCCAACATGTTATCATTTATTTTATTAACTTGTTTCATTTTTATTATGAACACATGTGCTTTGCCTTATTGAATCAATCTACTATTCTATCTAGATAGTCAAAATATTAATTTTTTTTTCTTTAATTTAGGTCTGGTTCCAGAATAGGAGAGCAAAGTTTGTTACTTATATCATGGATATTTTAATGAATATTTTTATAAGATATTTATGATTTTTTAGGTTCAGAAAGCAAGAAAGATTATCTCAACAAAAGCAAAGTTCAAACGGGAGTACCTCGAGTAGTTCTTCAGGCCATCCTCAGCAACAGCAGCAGCAGCAACAACAACAACAGCAACAACAAGGAGGGAACAACAATAACAACAATAACAACAATAATAATCATAATAATAACAATGGACATTCTGAAAATGGACTATCTTCTAATAAATCCTCAATCGACATGAATGGTGGGGGTATTGGGAAACTGTCTTCGAAAGAGAACTCACACAAACATTCAGATTTAAGCATGTTCACAGGTATGTAAGATTTAAGATGAGATAAAAATAAATTAAAAATAATTAATTAATTAATGTAAGCAACAAGAGGGAACCTGGGGTAATTAAGATTGAATGAAAATGTCTTTTATAGAGTAAGTAAGTAACCAGTGGAGTACAGTAGTAATAATACTTACGTGGAAATGAGGAAGGTATATATGTTTAAAAAGTTAGGATTAAAAAGTCTATTAGCTCTCACATGCATACGGTTTCAGAATTGAAATTTGGTTCTTAAGGTTTATGTTATCTCCTATTAGATCTACATCATGGTTTTATTCATACAATATACATGGTTCGTGGAGGAGCTTGGCCTGGGAATATCTCAACTTTATAGTATTTCGAGATAATAAATAAACTAGTACTATATAGGGGATTCGACCAGAATAATTTTGCTTCTAGATAATTCTACACCACTCACTCGGGACTTCAATGTCTCACGACCAATACTCCAAGTCTAATCCAATATCCTCTAAAGATCCAACAAACTAGATTCAAAATATAAAGTTCTATAAGTTCTAGAAATCATTTTTAGCTAAAAGTTAGCGGTTAGGTGAATTTTACATAATATACAATAATAATAATGAAACTGGATATTTATAAAAGCTCGGAAAGTATAAGGAAGTATTACCCTACATATAACCTTTAAAAAGACAGGATTCAGGATTCAGGATTCAGGATACTTTTACTTTTGATATTTCCACTATCTCTGGTATTTGCAATTCTACTGATATAATAATAATTTTGTTTTGGCCTTTCATACCATAACTGAGAATAGTATATATCTACTAACTAGGTATTAGGTATATTAGGTAAGTATATATTATCAAATACTTACAACATTCAGAAGGATATACATAAGTTACATATGTATATGTGTTCTAGTAGTTATAGTATAGTACTAGTGTACATTTATATCCCAACGTACGAGTATACATACATATAAATATATGTATAGTAAGGCATCATGTGGCTCTGAGCGTCGTTCTTGACGCTAATAGAAACAAACGACTGGAAGCCATGCGAGCCGCAATTTCCTAGATTAAACCGTCACAACTTTCCTTGTACTATTCCTATATATTCTATACCGTAGGCCATAGATGATAGTAGTTAGAACATAGACTTAGCAATGTTATCTTTAGCACTACAGCATACATAGCAGTATATTAGTAGGAAAAAGAAAAAGAAAGTTCTTATTTTCATGGAAAGACGAGAATGAAAGTTCAAATCCCACAGATATCCGTAGTCTACATTTTACTATGTAGTCTGTAGTAAGTAGTAGTACATACATAAGATAGTGTAGATAGAATAAAACAAGTTCTTAAATAGGTAGAGTATACACTGCACTGTACTTTGCATGGAAAATTGGTTTGAAATTCCGTCGCCTACTTTGAATGGGCTCCGCCTCAGCCCAATTACCAGCCCACAACGACCGACCATTCTCGTGCAGTTTACAATTTCTGGTTTGGTTTTTCAATCTCATTTGACCTGCTATTCTCATAACTTAATCAAACCAAGACCACACCACCGTAATCCACTAATACACTGATACCTTATGTGCCTTATGTACGTACTTACATGTATGAATGTATGGGGTATACTGAATAAATGTTTAATTTCATGGTAAATATTTATTTAGTCGACTCGTTGAAACAAAGATTTTTTTTCCGACACAAACTCAAATAACTGGGTATATAGGTGAACCTGGATAAGAAAATAGCCAGTTAATTTTTATTTTTTCAATCCAGAACTTACTTACTGCTTTAGGTTAATGCTATTAGGCTTTGATTTGTTCTAATTAGACCCAGGGCTTAATTTACTTTAACCTAGCTATCCATTAGGTTTGTTATACCTATATAGATAGTAGGTACTTGAGATAAGTTATATCAGTAAAATACAGAAAGTATTTTAAGAATTCAAGTAGATTGAAAAGCCTTGAGAGAAATTGGAATTTAATTTAAACTTATGCCTGTCGAGTACTAATACTACTATCTATACTATATGTACTCTGTACTACTGCATTGTAGGTAGGTACTTACAATATATAAGAAATAAAGAGTTATTTTCTTCTTACTCTCGAGTTCTTTAGTAAGCAACAGGCACGTAAAATTAAATATCTTCTTTAATAGCACTACGGCACTACCAGTTTGAACTACATTTAAAACCCTTATGAAGATAAATTTCTTCATAGAGTTGGTTGGTTGTGGATATGAAAGTAAAGGGGCTCGTTAATACATAATAACTTGGCTAAGGCTATGATTTAAAGACTTTTTAAGAGCGTTTTAAAAAACCTTTAAAAGTTCTAAAACCACACTTTATAGACCATTTCCTAGTTTTTAAAATTACTCTTTCTTCCCCTTATACTTTCATTATCTACTATTTTGTAGTTGTAATAGTACCTAGCCTAATACTACTACATATAATGTAGAAGTACTAGTACAATAAACAATACGATGTTGACTAATTCTTTGTAGGTATATCAGAATATCATGATGTAGGTAGAGTTAGTATGAGATTTCAGCTAATATGCATATAACTATCTAAAATAAATATCTAGCTAGCTAGTGGTTAGTATTCATATTAGCTAGATAATATTCATATTAGCTGCCAATATTAGCTGATATACTCTTATAAATAATAATGCAAATTAATGAAAATTTAATTAATTTTAATTTTTAATTTTTAATTAATAGAAGTTATTGATCCCTTTATTTTTGATTCTAGTTAATTATAACTTATTAGTGTAAATATAAAGTTTTTAACCAAATTAAATGCTTAATATTTACTTAAGCCCATAAGAAATAACCTTTTAAACATTATTTGATTATAAATGTAGGTACATTAAATTACTTTAGTACCCTTATAGATAATAGTTACAATACAATAGTAATAGTTATAATTGCTAGTAATACTGATAGTTATATACTCTTCCATTTAAAATTTTAAATTAAGCCTGATTTTGTTCATTTTGCATAATTTGTACCAAGCAGTTCCGGTATTACTTATATTTTTACAACTTCATATTATCTGTATTTACTATTTATCTATATGGGCACAAATTGGCTCCCCCACACCCACACAATACACACAATTGCAAATCCTTTCTAAGCTAATCAATTATTCAGAAGGGAGATGTATCCTTTCTCTGTATAAACACAGATATACATGTTAGAGCACAGTACATAGTACAAATGTGTAGGTAGATACTACAAGTATTATTTAAAAGGGCCAATTTTCAAAACTTGTGTTTTTGTGCTAGTCTAAGGATAAGTATAGGTAGGGTACACTACTAGCATTACATAAATAGGTATGTATGTGAGTACCCTAATACTATCATAGGTAGTATGTATAAAGATGGTCTTGGTATAAGTTAGTAAGTAAGGGCCAAGTGAAACTCGAAGCTGTCAAAAGTCGAAGTTTTGGTTGTGAGATCAGAAATTGTGAGGGGAAAATACCAACATAACATAACATAACATCTCCCCTTGACTTTATTCTTCTGGTTCTGGTCTTGGAAAATAAAATACAGTAAAATAAAAGTTTATACCAGAATTACAGATTACATTATACCTAATAGGGTCTATTGCTTTTCTACTAGTACTTGTACTACTACTACAAGTAGGGTACTAGTAGTACTGATATCATCAGATCTGTATAACTTTATAAGCAAAAAGGAAATCAAATACAAGTTTGAGTCTCTGAATAATTCATTTCCCCCGCCGCTCCTGTGTTCCCCACTTGTATTTCTATTTCTATTTCTATTTCATTAATTTGAAAATTCAATTGTTCATTCTCATAAAGAGCTCTAATAGGAGTTTCATCTCGTGAGATACTCGTATTTTTTAAGTCTAACTACTACCTACTCCTACTACCTACTAAGTATCTATGCTAATACTATATCTACCTATCTATATACCTATATACATTTGTAGATATTTTCTAGTTGTAATATAGGAAGTAGATGAATAATTTACAAAATGAAAATTATTAGACAATTTATAAAGTTGATAGATAAGGATAAATAATATTACCCAGCTAAGCTATCCTCATACAGTAGGTATTTCGATAAGAGTAGGTAAATAGTAGATCGTACTAGTACTAGTACCTACATAATATACTGTAACTGTAGTACATAGACATGCCTATTCATGCATATAAACTTGCACTTACCTAATAATTAATAATGTAGGTAAGGTTTATTTTAAATTTGTGTGAGATAAAAATTGACAGACTATTTTTCTCTGATGCTTTTCTATCTACATTTATTTTATCCTGATAGATACCTATATATAGATACCTATAGTATGTACATAAAAGCATTGCAAGTGGAATTACCCTCAAGAGTGATGTGATAAGAGATGAAAGTCTCGGATTGAATTAACTTTTTCACCTATTTTAATTAGAAAGAAGTTTGAAAAGTATTTATAAAATATTTAAATAATATAATAATATTTAAAATATTTTATTTTTTGATGAAATTTTGGATAGACCGCTTTAAGTTTTGTGAGTATTTGTACTATACATGCATTCTGATAGTACCTTCCTATCCTACTAATAATCATACCCACTACTCTATTTTGTTGATTTTGGTTTTGGTAATCAAACAAATATGATTCGGCCTTTTATCTAGATTCTACGGAGAAGGACATAATTATAATACCTTGAGTTAAAATTAGATCAAAAAATATTTCTCTGATGAGATTTTGATTTTTTTCTTGTGATTTTCAGTA